>JARYGA010058112.1:0-26934 GCA_030545235.1 Helianthus tuberosus
ACACAGGATACGAAACTTTGAGAACCTAGAAAACATGTACTTCGGACCTACGGGAACTTAGGTTAAAACCCATTAAAGGTTGTCACTTAGGAACCGCGTCTATTAACTCGGGCAAACACCATTATTCTGTCATATATGCTATTCTAGTTAACCGAATAGGTGAAATACTCGAAATTCTTACATTAAAATTTCCACTTTTGCTTCTAGCAAGTAGGTTTTTACATCTCTACTTCTATTAATGTTACTTGCATCACGAAAACTTCCTTTGTTAGAGCAAACACTCCTTTGTCTTGATACATGATCACCTCTTCATTATAGCGAATACTCATTGCTTCATTTCTTGGAAATTCATGTGACGCACATGCAATCATTTGTTACGCATGTGGCTTCCCTTCTAATGATCGTTTTCATCAAAGTTGCAAACATTATTTCGTTATATCCGATTATTGCCTTGTGACTCGGATGTTCTGCATTATTGTAAGTATCAACTCCTTGATATTGAGTCAACAAAACCATTCTTGAAATTTCATTTCTTTTCAGTTACATACATGGTTTATCATTGTAACCATGCCGAAATCCCCTTGTCGATACATACATTTATTATCTGATTGCGCTGAGACCAAGTTCAATTGCTTGAACTTGTCCATTTCGCATATTCAAATCAAGACACCATATGATGTATCGAGAGCATCATATTCAAATTAATTTTTGCAAGCATCTCATTTATTCTGAGACGTAGTAGACTCGTTTGGTCTACGACTCCATTAAATCGTTTGTTGGTTTCGACACTTTGTAGTGATGTTCTCACTAAATTAAAGCTTGCACTAATCTTGTTCACGAATCTCATACACGGATTTAATTGTTTATTTATTGACTAACTCTAAATCCGTTCTGTTTTAATCATAACTAAAGCAGTCGTAACACAATCGTGTGTTAAGACAATGGTACATAAATCCATTCTATATCACAGTGTACCTCCTAACGGTTCTTTCATTATCGATCGAATGCTTTGAAGTAATTATTGCCCTTTTCATCTTCGATCGGAAACAGTAGTTCTTTGGTGTTCTATATTCAATTGAAAAAAAAAATCCTACAATGCCGTTTGAATCCAATCTCAAGGATTGCGTCGTTACACTCTCATTCGATTTCAAACACGGTGAACTTGTTCGGTCACCGTAATTATTGAATTATGTAATTACAACACCTTATGGTGTCGGTACAACCTGTAGCTTGTGCTAATCATGGTTAACCATTTCACTCAAAACTACACATACTTTCGTTTGACTTGTCATTCAAACATTCTTAATGCAACTACGAATTAAGACAAAGATACACCAGACTCGATTGTATTTCATTTCTGTGTATTTTCACAATTCAAGAATGTCAACACACTAATCTTAACCATTTATGCGTTCAAAGTTGACAGATCATTTTCATGTTATTACCACATTTGAGTTGTTGGTTTTAAAATTCATCTAGCGGATGCTATTGTTTCTGAAAACTCATTTGCATGTAGTAAACGATCGTTTGGAATTCTATTGGTCGAAGATCCTCTTTTGTTGAACCCCTGTTAACTGAGTTACACTAGATTATACATCTATACGTCTCGTATCTTTTGAAATCAAATTCTGGAATACATATCTTTTAACCATTGGGTTCTTGTTGATGTGATATGTCCTTGAATTCACCTGATTTGAAAAAGTTTTGATTCGGCTTCATGACTAGGCACTTCGGTATGATTCATGTCCATGCCCGTATAACGTAACCCTAAGGAGTTAATGTAGTATAAATTTCGAGGACGAAATTTTCTTAACAGGGGGAGAATGTGACAACTATCAAATTTGCATGCATCCGTACAATTACTAAACAATGATTAGTGCTTAATGACTATGCTGGATTACAATCAATGACTTGAATTGCTTTCTGATTATTGCCTTATACATACATGTGCATCACATATTGCTTAATGTCATATCATTGTTGCATGAGAGCTTTATTGATTCAAATGATGCACGAACCACAGTTAGCATAATTATCAGAAAAATCAGAAAAATGCTGACAGAATTCAAAACATTGACAGACATTGTATTGAGACACAGAATGAGCCAGAAACCGAGTATTACACTAGTATAGTGTGTAGGAAAGTAAGGATCACAAAACTGCCTTCCTAGAGATAGTTTAAGTGCCAGAAAGTGCCTAAAACTCACATAAACTGCAGAATTCAGAAAAATTCAGCATTTAAACAACATAATATCATGCAGAAATATGCTTAAATGGTCCCGAATACTTTCCTAAGTGTCGGGAATCAAAACTGTCACAAAAAGGTAACATAAAGCACACTAAACTGCATAGTTTAGCACCTTAACGAACCAATAACCAACTGAACAACCGGACATTACCCGAAACACCAAATTTTCACTAGAACCACTGTTTTAACATTTCCAAGCCAGTTATGGTCCCCGAACATCATAACACATGATAAAAATATCTAGTAACCAAATCCCTAACTATATGCTTGAAATCTAAACATAACCTAACTAATTGGTTGGAACCTAGTCTACTACCCCCCCCCCACCTTTGGACGGCCCAACAAGGGACCAACCATTAGATTTTCTTCAAATTTTATATTAGATCATGTTAGGCACTTTAAGAACACATTATACATAAGATAAACGCTTGAATGGATTATAAATGTAACCTATGTATCACAACTTCATTCCTACACACACTTCCTCTCCTCTCCCACTTGCTTACCTTCGGCCGAACCCAACACCCTCATCATCACCATCATCCAACCTTCTTCCATCCATTCTATTACTATTCAAAGGTGTTAGAAGCCGTATAAGGAAGCTAGGAGCTTTCGGAAGTTCAAGGACCTTCACCGTTTGCTTTTATCCACTTGTTTTCTCCTCTTGATCATCCCTAGCCTTGTGCTAGTGGTAAGAACCTTGATCTTGTTATTTTACTTCCATTTTAAGTGGTTAAAAGAAGAATCATACACATAATCTTGAAGAACACTAAGAATCACAAGATGTAAACTTGAACATAAGCATGAATAATGAAGAAATCTTGAAGAATATGAGTTGTTATGCTTGATGATTATTGATTTGTTTGTGAAAATGATGTTGATCATCGTATGATCTTGCTAGATCATGATTAAAAACATAATCTAGCAAGATGAGAGGATGAACATGTTAGAAATCAATGGATCATCCACACAAAGATCATGAACTTGAAAGAATAAAGTTGTTTCTTGTTAAGAAATGATCAAAGTAAGTTGTTAATCATGTAGATCTAAAAATTTCATGGGTGATTTCTAAAGAAACCAAGTTAAAAATATAAGTTTTACTAAATCTTGGTTCTTACATAAACAAACCTTATTTTTGGTGGTTAAACAAGTGTAGAAACACTTGTGAAACAAGAAGAATTCATAAAGAAACATTTTTAGAAAACATGATCATAAGTTGTAAAGATCAATCTTCTTTAAAAATGAAGTTTTTAAAGAATCACTCACGCTTTAAAGGATAACAAGGCTTACTAATAAGGAATAACACTAGTAAGTTACTACAAATTTTTGTGAAACTTCAAGTTCATGAAGTAGTAGATTATACTTGTTTTTGGCAAAATTGGTAAGTAAAGGTTGTTTATTATTGTTTATGGATTGATTGTGATGATTTTTACAAAAGAAAATGATATGCTTGAAAGCATGGAAACCTCCATTTTTAGGGGAAACTATGGCAAAATTTTCTAAAAATTTAAACACTTAGAAAAATATTTCTAAACAAGTATTTACAAGTGTATTTTAAACCATAAATTGTTACAAAAACTTTGCCATAATTTTTTATTACAAAAATATAAATATTGGATGTTGGTTTTTATAAATAAAAGTGACTAAGTATTTTTCACCGTCAGCATCTGTCGCAGCATCTTCCCGTTTATCCTCATCAACCTTCGTGCCTGATTACACAAAAAAAAAGAAAAAAAAACTAATGGTTAATATGAACCTGTTTTACCAGACTAACTTAGACCGACAGTCTCATCGGAAAAGATTTTTATTACTATAACACGCATACCGAAATCTTTGGTGTCCGTTATCTGTGTGTCATTTTCACCATAACTTTCAACTGCACGAATATCCGGAACTTCTTTGTTCACCGCCTTATCACTCTCTTCCCATTTCATCTTATCATCGTTCGTACCTTCTCTCAAAAGAAAATAAAAATATTAGTTAATATCAACCTGTGCCTGTAACACACGTTACCTATACTTTTACACTTTTTTCTCTTTGTATCAATACAAACATACCTATATCCCATGATTCAATATCATCATGAACATCAGCATCAACAGTAGCATTAACTTCACTGCCATCGGGTACATCTGCGTTCTCCAATTCCTCCATTAAATCTTTCCTCGCTCTGTCATCACTCTCTATTGTCTTCTCAAATTCAACATTAGTAGTCTCATTACGTTGGACCTCACTACATCCTGAAAACAAATTTCTTCTTTTTATGATATAAAGCAAACCCTAAGTACATCAATAGTAATACGTTTCACCATAACAAATGAAAAAAAATATGTATATCCAAATTTTTCCCTTGCCCCCGACAGTTGGTTGCATTGTCGTGTTACTTACTTCAAATTCTTTTTCCTGCACCAAAGACGCCTACATATATAGATGCATTTACATATGTTACACCATTTCAAAATAATATTTTTTCGTAAGAAAACATAGTCTACTCATTCAGATACCTCTCCACTGTCCTTCGCAATATCAGCTGACTTAGTAGATTTACACCTACGTTTAGTCTTAGTTTTTAACTTCTGTTCTTTCTCAATTGTTTTCCTATATTGGCTTGGAACAATTGGACTGGTAATACTTGGACTTGCAATCTCCACAATTGCTTCATCTGTGTATCAAAATAATAATAATAATAATAATAATAATAATAATACCCATGATTTATAGCACCCACGACTTATTTAATTAACTAACAAAGCAACACGTTTTTTTGTTACCTTCACCTGTTGAATCATCAGCTTGTATATTACCTGTCTCCAAGTTCAACTCCGCTAAAACTTGATTAATCGCTTCTGTTTCCTTTTCACCCCCCTCTTCTGCATCATTCAACCATGATGGCTTTTCATTTAGCAGCGTTTGATACTTAGCTTTTAACGTCTGCACATCTACATCCTCCAGGTTCTCACTACACAAACGTCCCAACATGGCTTCTATTTTTCTCTTTGTTCTCTCCGCAACATCTATTAGGGTATGAACCACCGTTTCTCTTTCTTGTTTTTCCACATAACTTCAATGATGTTAAAAACTCAGCCGATACATTTACATTCATAAGTATTATTCAATGCTTTTAGATATTATCCTTACAAACCTGTATTGTTGGTTCATCATCCATCTTGTGTTTACAGACTGTGAAAGATTTCAATTTTCCCAACCCAAAACCGCCCCTACTAATCTCCAGCTTCTCCCTTTGTTTAAGATTTTCTTTGGTCCAGAATGTCATCGGATAAATATTGTAATCCACTTCCATCCCTTGGTACCTGACGCTGTCCACGTAAAGCAGCTGAAAAATTCACACCAAACCCATTACACATGTTAATCAGTACATAAAATGCAAAATCATTCAAAAACTTACAACTAGGACTATCAATGCTCCTGTAAATGGACTATTTGCATCGTTGCTTTTCCAACCCTTTTTGCACTGTTTAAGCTTATCCAACACCAACTGGCACCAATTAACACTTGCAAAATCAAGATCACCCGTGATATGATCTAATATCCATAGACAAAGGCAGCCCTGTCTGTGGCAGTCAATCATGACTGTCACAAAACACATTAGGAAGTCCATTCTGAAATTAAAACTATCCCCTTCATTCGATGACTCAATCATATCAACCATTCTTGTTGGCGAAACATATCTTCCCGGGAACCGATTTTTCCATCCTCGAACAGCTTCATCCATCTTAGCAAGCTTAGGCAGAGAGCTTAAGTTGACACCGGTACAAGGTATGCCCAACAACTTATGTATTGCTTTAACATTTACCTTGATATCCCCACACGGCAAATTAATCTCCATTGTTGAAGGATTAAATCTTTCAACCACATAATTTGCCAACTTTTCCGGCATGCCATCCACTTTAAACTTTAAAAGTCGACCAAATCCCATTTGTTTTACTGCCATTCTTTGTACGAAAGACAGCACGTTAATGCATCGGGCCAGTTGGATTGGCGATGATCTCGTTCTAAGCCCTGGCCAATTATCACTCTTCGACTTTTTCCTCAACCTACACACGACCTCCCATTCAGCTTCTTCTCTTTCTTCATCCCATTCATCGTCAGTTTCTTCGTCTACTTTCTTTCGCTTTTTCGGTATCTTACCAGTTTGCGATCCTGTTACTCTCTTTGTTGTTGCAAATAAAACAGGTGAAACACTTGTTACTTAATTTCATAAAAATAAAACAGGTTACCTAATATGTTTTTGATAAAATAAAGTCAGGTTTAACACATGTTACCTATTTTTATAAAAATAAGACAAGTTTAACACTTGTTAGATAACTTGGAAAAAAATATGAGAGCTTAACACATGTTAACTAATCTGATAAAAGTAATACAGGTTACATGTTACATAATTTGATAAAAATAAGACATGTGTAACACATGTTACACTAACATGTTTACCTAATAGGATAGGTTTAACACATGGTAATAAGACAGGTTTAACACATGTTACATCATTTTATAAAATTGAGACAGTTTAACACATATTACACTAATATGTTTACCTAATCAGGGAGGCTTAACACATGGTACCCTAATAAGAAGGTTTAACACATGTTACACTAATACGTTTATATGCTTTTGAGTCCGTTGACTTATACCCTAATATTAGACAGGTTTAACACATATTACGCTAATATATTTATATGCTTTTGAGCCCTTACACGTGTACCCTAATATCATAGGTTTACCTAATTTGTTTTTGACAAAAAACAAGACAGGTTTAACACATGTTACCTAATATGTTTTTGATAAAAATATAAGACGGGTTTAACACATGTTACCTAATTTGATAAAAATAATACGGGTTTAACACATGTTACGATAATATCTTTACAGATGTTTAACACATCGAACCCTAATAAGACAGGTTTACCTAATTTGTTTTCGATAAAAACAAGTTAGGTTTAACACATGTTACCTAATTTGATAAAACTTGTCATACCTCTATGCTTTTGACTCTGCTCACTTCTGCTCCCCACTACAATTGGATGTTTGGCTACTCAAATGAATAACAACAAAAACCGTTACACACGTTATAGTTACCTAGCTTATCATATATACAAAATATAACATACATACCATTTCGCCCCGTAGCCGGCGGAGTAGCGCTGCTGACATCAATAGGAACCACTCCTATAAAAAAATTATGAAATGTTTTAATCAACCCAACTTACTACCTACGAAAACAATAGTCAATATAAAAGGAACAAACCAAATCTCTTTTTTTTGTATTTCTGCGATTGGTGTGTCCGAGTCCCAATCGTCAATATCTGTAGCTTCGAAAAAAAAAGAATCAGAACCTAATAAATATTCATTCTTTAAAGCAGTGGCTTTACCTATTGTTTGTTGGTTTGCCGGACCCGCTTCCGACGTACTCTTGAACTCGCCGTTGTTCCCGCCACGTGACTTTAACCTACCCATACACGGCCAAACCACCAAATTATTGTTACAAATCAATCCCATACATGGCCTAACCACCAAATTATTGTTACAAATCAATAATTTTAACATGAAGTTGGCAAGTTGGCAATCCAAAAAAAAAAAAAAATAATAATAATAACCTGAGACAGTTTCTACTCAAAACAACTAACACTTCCTAGTCGCATTCAAAACAAAAATCACCACTGATCGGACCCAAACACCTACCTACTAAGGGAAAAGTTCAAAAAGGAAATTATGATGGACAATCGTACACATGTGTGCATACAAATTTGCTTAATGTTTTCTTACTCGAACAAGTATTTTATAAACATCAAGTAGTTAATGTTAAAATTTAAATATGATTTTTTTGGGACAAAGCGATTGCAAAGTGGATCCTTCTAGAGCTCTTTAACTTTTGTTACTATTTTTCCAACTATGTTAATAACCAATTATAAATAGAATTTGAGCAAATCTGTTCGGGCGTTCAAACACCGATTGATCGGAAAAAACAAAAAACACATACTGTTCGGGCATTTAAACACCTACTGTTCGGAAAACACCTACTGATAAAGAAACCGAATCAAACTTACTTGCTTCTGCATGTTCTTGCTTTCTTTCATTTCTGTCAACTTTTACCGGATGATAACAACTGAAATGTTGATCTCATATCTATTCTTCTCCAGTGGCTTTGCGGTTTCGATTCACCGCTGCACCTTCTTTTCCGGCGATTTCGATTCACCGCCGCACCTTCTTTTTTCTCCGGTGCACCTTCTTTCTTCTGTGGCGTTTTCGATTCACCGCCGCACCTTCTTTCTTCTCCGGCATGTCTTTCTTCTCCGGCTTGTCTTTCTTCTCCGGTGGGTTTAGGGTAAATGGAAGGTCTTGAGAGAGAGAGATGATTTCTTATGAGACTTTTGAAATGAGGTTGGGATTTGAGTAGTTGTTATGAGACTTTTTGAAATGAGGTTGGGATTTCTTATGGAAGGTCTTCAAGTACTTTTGTTGACCTAATCATTCTATTTAATTTAATTAAAAAAGGCTTCAAAATTTATGAGCCAATGGATGATCTTGATCAATGGTTATAAATTGGGTTTCCTAGGTTTTCTTAGTACAAATAAGTTTTCTATACATCCTTCCCCTATATACATATAGGGTAGGGTTAGATAGAAAACCCTAAAATTTTGGGAAAACCCTAGAAAACCCAACCTCCCGATTTTTTTTTTTAAATAACACATGTAATATACATGTTTTTAAGAGTTTTGAGCAAAAAAATCAAAAAAGCGCCAAGTGGTTTTTTTAAAAAAAAAATAAACAAGTTTCAGCAACTTTTTGTCTAACACATGTTAGTGAAAAAGTTGCTGAAACTTGTTTATTTAAAAAATAAAAAAAAAATCGGCGCTTTTTTTATTTTTTTTGGCTCAAAACCCTTAAAAACATGTATATTACATGTGTTATTTTTTTCAAAAAAAAAAAGTCGGTAGGTTGGGTTTTCTAGGGTTTTCTCAAAATGGAGGGTTTTCTCCCTAGCATTATCATATATATATATATATATAGGGGACCGCTAAAATAAGAACCACCTCCAGTTGTAAGAACCGCGAGAACCACTTTATAGCCATTAGATCAAGTGGATGGATGGATGAGATTAAAATTATTAAAAAATAATATTAAGTATTTTTTGTCTTATTATGTCTTTAGTATTTTAATCCAAAAGGGTATTTAAGTAAAATTACACTATTTTGTCTTTTTGTCTTTATTGTTTTTTATTACTTTTTGATATTATTATATTAGATTTTTATTTTTTAAACTTAGTTTTTTTATTAAACATTTTCAATTTCAGATTTATTTATAGACTTTTACGTATAACGTTTTACGTTTTTACGCCCGGCCTTTCCACGCCTCGTTTTTTAACGCGCCGTTTTTACGCCCCGGCTTTTTCACCCGTCGTTTTTTCAACGCGCCGTTTTTCCGTTTTACGCCCCGGGGTTTTACATTTTACGCCCCGGTTTTTTACGTTAACGTTTTTTTACGTTTTACGCGCCGGTTTTTTACGTTAACGTTATTTTACGTTTTATGCGTCGGTTTTTTACGTTTTACGCCCCGGTTTTTTACGTTTTACGCGTCGGTTTTTTACGTTTTACGCGTCGGTTTTATACGTTTTACGCCCCGGTTTTTTACGTTAACGTTTTTTTACGTTTTACGCGCCGTTTTTACGTTAACGTTATTTACGTTTTACGCGCCGGTTTTTTACGTTAACGTTATTTTACGTTTTACGCGTCGGTTTTTTACGTTTTACGCGTCGGTTTTTTACGTTTTACGCGTCGGTTTTATACATTTTACGCCCCGGTTTTTTACGTTAACATTTTTTTACGTTTTACGCGCCATTTTTACGTTAACGTTATTTACGTTTTACGCGCCGGTTTTTTACGTTTTACGCGCCGGTTTTTTACGTTAACGTTTTTTACGTTAACATTTTTAAATTCAGGTTTTTTACATTAACGTTTTTTACGTTTTAGTAAACAAAATTTACGTTTTTACGTTTTACCTAAACTTTTTACGTTTTTACGTTTTACCTAAACTTTTTAGTAAAAAGTTTACGATTTACGTCAAAAAAGTTTACGGTTTAATTTTTTTTTTACAAAAACTTTTTTACGAAAAAACGAACGCACCCAGAAATCGCAAACTCAGTGAAGCGTCTCAGATATATTGTTATCATCATCGACGCCTAAAATAAAAATAAAAAAAACCCAACAAACAAAAATCAAAAGAACGAGTGGATTCTAGAAAAAAAACGAAGTTTTGACTCAGATTTTCTGATAATCAGAGGCTGCAAAGTGGGGTTGCAGGTTCAAAAACCTACCCTCCACCAACCTTGTCGCGCCAACGTCAGTTTTTTTTTACATCATCACCGCCGATTCAATAAGGCACCAGATTCACCCGATTTAAACATCCAAAAGGAACAAGAAACATCATTCAACACATATTCAAACAGATTCAAAAAATTCAACAGATTCAAAAGGCAAACAGATTCACCATCGATCATATTAAAACCCACAGAAGGAACATGAACATCATTCAAACAAAACATGAACATCATTCAAACAAAACCCAGTAAAAGGAACATGAACATCACTCAACATATCAAAACCAACTTCAACCACTGTTTTTTACAAAACCAGTAGCCACCACCCCTAAAAAACACCATCTTCCTTCACCCCCCCAAAACCGGCACCACCTCTAGCCACCACCCAACCACCGGCACCACCGACATCGATCGCACCACCGGCACCACCCGACATCGCCGGCACCACCGACATCGACGGCATCACTGGCATCGACGACACCATCGGGTTTAGAGACAAAAGGGTGTGGTGTTTGGGGGTAGCCGACAACCAAGGGGGCCTAATTTACAATTCAGAGACACAAGATCAAAACCCAAAAAAACAGAGACACAAGATCCAAAAAACATACCGTTAAAACCCATTTTTCAGATCGACAAAGAGTCTCCGACAAATGAAGTGAGAAAAGATCTGTAAGTATCTCCGGCCGTCACCGGTTTCGACACCCCCTCACCCACCCCTTCACCCATTCTTTCAACCAGTAGCCATCACCCAAACAACACAAGAAGTTCAACCAGTAGCCAACACAAGAAGTTCGGCCGGTCATCAATGAAGGTGACCCGGCGATGGTGGAAGACGAAGACGCCGCCGCACACGGCGGCGATGATAGAGACGGCGGTGGTGGAAGACAGCCGGTCATCACTGAAGGTGACCCGGATGGAGGGGTGGGTTGAGATCAGAGCAGGAGGATGGTGGTTGCGATGTGGTGGTGGGTTGAGATCGGAGCAGGAGGATGATGTTTGTTTGTTGGGTTGTTTGAAGATAAGAGAAGAAAGTCTGCAACTTTAATGAGAGAGGAGAGGAGAGAGAAGAAAGCCTGGAACTTTAAAAGAGGAGAGAGAGAGAGAGGAGAGATTAGACATTAAAAGGAAATGACCAAACTACCCTTTGAGTTGTCATATT
This sequence comes from Helianthus tuberosus, assembly GCA_030545235.1. Taxonomy (NCBI): domain Eukaryota; kingdom Viridiplantae; phylum Streptophyta; class Magnoliopsida; order Asterales; family Asteraceae; genus Helianthus; species Helianthus tuberosus. The sequence goes on from JARYGA010058112.1 coordinate 11,740, forward strand.
CTGATTGGTTGAGAGTGGTTCTCGCGGTTCTTACAACTGGAGGTGGTTCTTATTCTAGCGGCCCCCTATATATATATATATATATATATATATATATAGGGGACCGCTAGAATGAGAACCACCTCGAGTTATGAGAACCGTGAGAACTACACCGTACGGGGCAAGTTGGACCAAAAAAATTTTTCATAAACGTAGATGAGTGTATCACAAACACATATGTAAAAAAAAAAAATTCAAAAAAAAATGTCGTGTGTGTAGTTTTTTACACCACAAGTTTGGTGTTTACGGGCACCGTAAATTTACGGAGCCCGTAAACACCAAACTTATGGTGTAAAAAACTACACACATGACATTTTTTTTTTTAATTTTTTTTACATATGTGTTTGTCACACCCTGGCTTTGCGGAAGCGTGGTTAATTTTGGTGTGACTTCTTAATACCATAGCTTAATCATAACAAAGCTATATGAATTTAAAAACCATGCAAGTCATCATTAAGTTTAGAAATCAACATACAATACCATTGTTTTAAACATACGACCATAATCCATGTTCAGTAACATTACATCTAATGACAAACATAAACGAGGGTTAAGGATTGTGTCTTGTCCAGGTAAGGGAACACAACCCCTAATCCTTGATGACTTCATGAAGATTGCAGCGGAAAACGTTCATACCGTGCTAGAATCCGTTTTAATTTCCTGAAATACATGTGAGTTGAAAAATCAACAATAATGTTGAGCGAGTTCATGTGCAAGTGAGTAAGTAAAACACTTGTAAGTATAAAAGTTTCCTGGTATGTAGCAGTGTAAGAGGACTTGTGATCGCCAATGGTTTGCAAGGCCATTAGCATGTCGTGAAATGCAAGTAAGTAAGAAACAACCCTAGCCGATTTTGCGTTGGGTACCAAGTCACTCCGGATCCGTTCTGTTAGTCCTCCGAGAGGCCTGTTCTGTTGGACCGGGAGCTGGGCTCGCTACACCCAAATAGATCTACCGCTCGAGTCCCTCGGGGTTCTAACTACCCATTCACATGATCTAAACCTCCTTACGTTATTCATACCGCGTATAAAGTACTTGTAAACAAAGTAACATGTATTTCACCCCCGCAGTTAAGAAAACTGAAAACAGTTAGAGAAAAGGGGGACATGAACTCACAGTGGATGCGTAAACTCTATCAAGCGTCTCTGAAGCAGTAAGCTGTGCAACGACCTACAAGTGCTAATTCTATTAGACGGACGGCCGTGCTTTAGCTTTACAGTTTATGTTTACGGGAAATAGTTAGACAACTATTTCGTGTTACATTTTGTATGTGCTTGATAGTTATTTTCCTTCCCAAGGATGGGGGATTTAATACATGTGCGTAATAATTTTCCATCATTAAGTCTCACTTAACCTTCATATATATTCAACTCCAAAATATATGTATTTATCAAAAATATGTTGTTAAAGTACGCGTTCATAAATATTTCCGTAATCGAGTAAGTTACGTTTTAACATGCAAGTGGTAATATAATTACCGGTGTAACTTATATATTTATGGCGAAAGCGTTTGTATTACTTTTGAAGTCGTTAACGTTTGTAAACATTATTTTTACTCTAAAAATAATATTTATGCGTTTCACAAAATAATCATAAACAGTGTTGTGACAAATATATTTATCACGTTAATCTTTGTGAAAATCCCACCTCCGAATGTTTAGTAAAATATAGTGCTGGCGAAATTTATGTTTCGAAAGTATGTTCAAAAATAGTTGTAACACTTGTTGTGTAAAAAGTCTAAGTGTTAGGTTTTTAGAAAATTTCGCCAGAGTTTCCTCTGTAACTGGAGGTGGCCACGCTTTCAAGCGTATCATTTTCTTTTAACCAATCAACTCAATCAACTTCTTTATTCAATCAAACAATTTCCGACACATCAAACTAGTCAATAAGTATGTAAATTTGCATAGTCGCATGAACTTGTAGTTTTTCCGAATCTATATTATAAATCCCATTTATATACGTAAATCTTTATATACAGTACTCTCAATCTTGTAAAAAACCTCGTTTTTAGAGAAGTCCGACTTTACAACTTCTAGTTATTTTTCCCAAAAATAGTCATCTTGTCGAAATATGCGTTACACAAGTGTTTACACACTCGTGTGTTCTAAATATCATTCTTAACATTGTAAGATCCGTTTCTTTAAAATCATGATTTCTTTAAAGTGTGGTCCTTTGAAGGTACCACTTGCGGATACGTAGATCTGCTAGTTTTAAACGCCATTTCACCGGCTAAACCACTTTTACACAAGTAAAATATTTCTTTACAAGTTCATGTCTCTAAAATGTGGTAGTGTTTCATCTTTAACCCTTGTATCTTTCAAAAACAAGCTTATGTGATGATACGTGATTTTTACAAAGTCGGGTTAAATGAAGATTCGAGTTACCACATTATAGATCGGGTCACAATAAGCACAAATTCCAAGTCCTACGTCTTTTACACAAGTTATATGCTATTAACCATCATTTTAGTGATTTTACTAGACTTTAAAGGTTCAAAACGCGTGATTACGATATTTAACCGACGAAAGTTCTTTTAACCACTTTAGATGAGTGTAAGAACAAGTTTTAAAGGTTATACCTCTAGCTCAAGGCTAGGGAAGAGTTGTGACGAAAACCGCGTGGATAAAAGCCAACGGGAGTGGTCCTTCGTGTTCCGCTTGCACCAAAGCTCCTTATACGTGATCTTGGATGTGTGTATGACCTTGGAATGATGAGACAAGAACCGAAAATTGTGATGGTGGTGTGTAGGGTGTTCGGCCGAGAGTGGGTAAGGGAGAGAGAGAGATGAGTGAGTTGGTGTTAAGTGTGTTATGATAACTCTCTAGATTAGTGTGTATTTATAAACAAGTTAAGATGGTATTACCCAATGGTTAAAATGTAGTGAAGATATTAGACATGGCAAGATCACCCAAGATCTCAAGTACATGGTGTTGCCCCCTAGGCAACCGATCGGTTTGGGGGGGGGGTCCTCTTGTTCGATTTTAAGTAGATGGTTAGGAGTTTAGTTAAGGTTAAATAAGTTAGGTTAAGTGTTAACCTCGTTAGTTGCATACAACGTGTTATGACGGGTGTTAGGGTAATCAGGGACCCTAACTGGCTCAGAAAAAGAGTAATAATAAAAATAGTGATGTTTTTATGTTCCGGGTAAAGTCCGGGTGTTCGGTTGGATAGTAATCCGTTAAAGTGTTACAAAAGACTTTAAAGTGTCGTTATTACATCTTTAGTGACACAATTTGTTTTCCCGACACTTTAGAAAGTGTCTAGTAATATTTTCTCATTTTTGGCACTTTACTAGTCAGCTAGAAGCTGGTTAAATTATTTAAAGTGCTGTGTTTGGTACTTAAAGTACGTTTTTGGCACATCCGAATCAGTGTATCTTATCCCCTAGAGACGCGGTAACACAACCCTTATATCCTACACTCACTACCAGTGTAGCCAAAATATATGAGGCTCTTAACAGGCCTTGAGGCAGTAATTGCCTGATGCTGGTTATATCAGCATGTTCACTGTGTATCCGTTTAGTGCTACTGTGCTTTTTGTGCATCATGTTTGTCACTAGGGTTCAGTATGTAGATAGTGTAGTGACAGCAAATAAAGTATGATGCAAGTAAGTGCATGTATCAGTATGCAGGTAGCAGTTTATCAGCTAGTTTCAATCAAGCACAGTAATTAAGCAGTAATCAATCATTAATTAAGTTGTACGGATACCTGGTTTTGTGCGGGTTGTCACATACTCCCCCCGTTAAATAAATTTCGTCCCGAAATTTTAAGTTCCGCTTGTAGATGCAGGGTTCTTGGGAAATAAGTGGGGGTACCTTTCTTTCATCCGGTCCTCACGCTCCCAGGTGTATTCAGGACCATGTCTGGCATTCCAGCGAACCTTGACGAGTTTGACACTGCTCCGGCGGGTCCTGTTAACCTTCCAATCTGTGACCTCGACGGGTTCTTCTATGAAGTGGAGCGTGTCGTCAACATGAATCTCGTCGATAGGAATGGCAACGTCAACTTGAGTTGGACTTTTCTTTAAATTGGATACATGAAATGTATCGTGAACGCCATTTAGTTCAGCAGGTAGGTCCAACTTGTATGCTACTGTCCCAATTCTTTCCAGAATTCTGAAAGGACCAATGTAGCGCGGATTTAACTTTCCTCGCTTTCCAAAGCGTGCTACCCCTTTCCAGGGTGAAACCTTCAATAATACCATCTCTCCGACTTGGAAGTCCACATGTTTACGGTTTGGATCCGCGTAGGCCTTTTGTCTGTGGCGAGCGGCTTCGATGTTTTTAAGAATCTGCGCAATCTTGTCCGTCGTCTCTTGGACAATTTCGGGACCGGCAAGCTGCCTATCACCTGCGTCAGCCCAACATAGGGGTGATCGGCACTTGCGTCCGTATAGGGCTTCAAAAGGCGCGACACCAATACTGGTGTGGTAGCTGTTGTTGTAAGAAAATTCGACCAAGGGTAAGTGTTTATCCCAGCTACCTCCTAAATCCATAACACATGCCCTCAGCATGTCTTCCAACGTTTGTATTGTTCGCTCGCTCTGGCCATCAGTTTGCGGATGGAACGCAGTGCTCAGATTTAATTGTGAGCCAAAAGATTCTTGGAAAGATTGCCATATTCTTGACACAAATCTTCCGTCTCTATCAGAGATGATCGAGAGTGGTACTCCATGACGTGCTACGATCTCTCTCAAGTAAATTTCCGCAAGTTTACTAGTACTGTCTTTCTCCTTGATTGGCAGAAAGTGTGCGGATTTTGTTAGGCGGTCAACAATCACCCAAATCATATCGTGGCCTCTTGGCGTTCTTGGCAGTTTTGTAACAAAATCCATTGAGATTTGTTCCCATTTCCACTTGGGAATCTCAGGTTGTTGCAGAAGTCCCGAAGGCTTCTGGTATTCTGCCTTGACCTTAGCGCACGTTAAACATTTGCTCACGTAGACAGCAACGTCGCCTTTCATTCTAGGCCACCAGTAGTAATCTTTAAGATCGTGGTACATCTTATCCGCCCCCGGATGAATAGAGTACCGTGACTTGTGCGCTTCGTCGAAAATAACATTCCTTAATCCACCAAACAGAGGAACCCAAATCCTTTTCTCAAAACATAATGTTCCTTCCTCGTTTGGTACCAAAAGCTTCTCCATCCCACGGAGATATTCTTCCTCAAGGTTTCCCTCCTTGAGAGCTTCTTTTTGTGCAGCGCGAATGCGCGAGGGAAGATTGGTTCGTATGATCATTTCTAGAGCCCTAACCCTTATGGGCTTGATTCTTTCTTTACGACTTAGGGCATCGGCGACCACATTCACCTTCCCTGGATGATACTTGATCTCGCAGTCGTAATCGTTTAGCAATTCAACCCATCGTCTCTGTCTCATATTCAGCTCTTTCTGGTTGAATATGTGTTGCAAGCTCTTGTGATCTGTGAAGATTGTGCACTTCGTACCATACAGGTAGTGTCTCCAGATCTTTAAAGCAAATACCACGGCGCCAAGTTCTAAATCGTGTGTGGTATAGTTCTTTTCGTGCACTTTCAGTTGACGTGATGCATAAGCAATGACCTTTTGGCGTTGCATCAACACACAACCCAATCCCTGGCGCGATGCGTCGCAGTATACCACAAAATCGTCGGTACCTTCCGGTAGAGCTAAGATTGGCGCGTTGCAGAGCTTGTCTTTCAATATCCGAAATGCTTCGTCCTGTTTGATTCCCCAATCAAACGTCTTATCCTTCTGGGTCAGGAGTGTCAAAGGTTGAGCGATTTTCGAAAAATCCTCGATGAACCTTCGATAGTAGCCAGCCAAACCCAAGAATTGTCGAATCTCGGTTGGCGTTGTAGGCGTCTCCCAATTCTTGATTGCCTCGATCTTTGTGGGATCAACATGAATTCCATCCCCATTAACCACATGTCCAAGAAACTGGACTTCGCGTAGCCAAAACTCGCACTTGGAGAATTCGGCGTACAGCTGTTCCTTCTTTAGCAGCTCTAGTATGGTTCTAAGATGTTGTTCGTGTTCAGCCTTCGTCCTTGAGTAAATCAGGATGTCGTCGATGAATACAATCACGAACTTGTCTAAGTATGGCTTGCAAACTCTATTCATTAGATCCATGAATACCGCAGGTGCGTTTGTCAAACCAAATGGCATGACGAGGAACTCGTAGTGTCCATAACGAGTTCGGAAGGCTGTTTTCGGGATACTTTCCTCCTGTATCCTTAATTGATGGTATCCAGATCGAAGATCGATCTTAGAGTAACAGCTTGAGCCTTGAAGTTGATCGAACAGATCGTCGATTCTTGGCAGTGGATACCTGTTCTTGATCGTCAGCTTGTTCAGTTCTCTATAGTCAATACACATGCGGAAACTTCCGTCTTTCTTCTTGACCAACAAGACCGGAGCTCCCCAAGGCGAGAAGCTTGGTCGGATAAAACCCTTGTCTAACAACTCTTGAAGTTGTGTCGACAGTTCCTGCATCTCTGATGGAGCAAGTCTGTAAGGTGCCTTAGCTACAGGCGCGGCGCCTGGAACTAAGTCGATGTGAAACTCCACTTGCCTCTGAGGTGGCAGTCCGGGTAAGTCTTCTAGAAAGACTTCTGGATACTCCCTTACGACAGGGATGTCTTCGATCCTTGGCTCGGCAGCCTTCTTATCCACGATGTGTGCCAGAAAAGCAACACATCCTTTCTGCAAACACTTTCTTGCTTTCAAGCAGCTGATAATTCTCCACGGCGTCTCACGCTTCTCTCCATGTACAACAATGGTCTCACCATCATCAGTTGGAATACGAATCACTTTTTCGTGGCAAACTATCTCCACTTTGTTTCCGGATAACCAATCCATTCCTACTACCACGTCGAAACTCCCCAATTGGACTGGTAGTAGATCCAAAGAAAACTCACGTTCTCCCAATTCTATCACACAACCTCTGATTACTTCGTCGGCTCCAACTAACTTTCCATTAGCTAATTCGATCGAGTAGGGTATGTCTAACTTATTGGCAGCTAACCCAAGCATATTCTTAAATTCTAGTGATACGAAGCTATAGTCGGCACCAGTATCAAATAAAACGGATGCATAGCGTTGATTGATAGGGAACGTACCGGTAACCACGTTGGGATCCTGGCGTGCTTCCTTTGCTCCAATCTGAAATACCCTTCCACGGGCTTGGTTCAATCCCGGGCAATCCTTTTTGAAGTGCCCAATGTCACCGCAATTGAAACATCCAAGTCTTTTACCACTTCCCGCACCATCCATAACTGGCGGGTTGTTCTGGTTAGCATTTCCGGCTTGATTGGCATTGTAGCCTCGATTATTCCCCTGTGGGTGACTACCAGAACCACCACGGTTGTTATTCCTATTTCCATATCCTCCCTGGCCTCCCCGGCCAGTACCAACCCAACAGGTGTCCTTAGAGTGACCACGTTTCCCACATGCTTCACATACTTTTAGCCCACAATGACCAGAATGGTGACGCTGGCAGGCACTACACCTGGGATGGGTGCCCATATACCCTCTTCCTTTTCTTCCACTGCCAGTCGTACCTTGAGCTGGCGTGCTTGGTGCTCCTCTCTTGCCATCACCGCTAACACTTTGTTTGAAGTTTGAAAACTTTCTTTTGTTACTTCCTGACGACTCAACATGAGTCTCTTTCTCCTTTGCCTTTACATCACCAAACTTGTTCAGACGAATCGCCTCTACTGTGAGAGCCACGCTCAAATCAATGGCTTCTGTGATAGTCGCTGGTTTGGAGGAGGTTACCATGCTAATGATTTGGGGAGCCAAACCCCAAATGAAGCGCTCAATTCGCTTGTATTCAGGTGTAACCATGTAAGGAACCACTTGAGATAGGTCATGAAACCTCTGAACGTACTCTGCTACCTTCGGACCGTCCATCTTTAGGTGCCAAAATTCAGTCTCCAACCTTTGAATTTCTGCGCGTGAACAGTACTTTTTGCGCATTAGTTCTTTCAATTCGGCCCAAGTCAGGGCGTAGGCGGCAGCTTCGCCTAAGGTTTGGACTTGTAAGTTCCACCAAGATAGGGCTCCGTCTAGAAACAGCCCTGAAATGTATGTGACTTGCTGATCCTCTGCACACTTGCTCGTGCGTAAGACAGAATCGGTTTTCTCAGCCCAGCGGGTAAAGGCAACTGCACCTCCTGTGCCATCGAAGTTAACTGGTTTGCAGTCTAAGAACTGCTTGTAGGTGCATCCTGCACGTATGTTAAAACATGTGTTTGGCATTAGCATCACCGCTAAAATCTCCAACTAGTTCATGGTAGGTTCGAATGGCGTGGTATTACCGTGAGGTGGATTGTTATTGCCTTGGTTAACACTTCCGCTCGCTCCTGGCTGAGATGCTGCGTATTGTGCTATGGCAGCGGCAATGATCTGTTGTAGTTCTGCCTCGTTAGTGGGCATGTTTGGTTTGCGTCTTGGCGGCATCTTCTAAAAGATGGTTTAAGTTGGTTAGGCCATAGCAAGTGAAGTGTACGTATGCATTCAACAATACCAACACATAACATCTCATGTTATCAACAAGTTGATCACGTAACCTCTTATGCTATAGGACATATACAATTGATTGAACATCGCATGTGATGAGAATACTGCGATTGTATTGCCACAATTCGAGACCACAATGTAAAGCTCACAAGTACCCCACTATATCATACGACATCAATGACTTAGTAGGGGACGGCCCTAGACAAGTCGTGCGATCATTGGACATGTTCAGGAGTCTCTGGTTCGTCCATTCTCAAATTCCAGGACTCCACGTCAAGTTTCTGAGTTTCAGTCCTAAAACAACATTTCTTCTCAATCGTTTCCTTGAGCTCGTCCCAGCTCAGTGCATAAGCAGCGTCTGCGCCAAGGGTTTGAACCTAGAGGTTCCATAAGAGAGTGTGCCATCTAGCATCATCCCCGAGATATAGGTAACACTCTGTTGGGGCGAACGGTTACTCGTTCTTAGAATGGAGTTGGTTTCTTCGGACCAACGAACAAATGCAACGGTGCCTCCTCTTTTATCAGAGTTCAAAGGCCTGCAGTTCAGGAACTGTTTATAGGTGCAGCCAGTTGGATGGTTACTCCCAGTAATGCCATCGTTGTACTTAGAGCGGAGGGCTTCATGTCGTGTATTTATTGGTGAGATGCGTTCTTGCAGCTCGGCTTCTGTCCTTGGCAACGTACTGGTGTTTGTGTCACGTCTGGGTGACATTCCCTTTTGTCGAAGTGGTGTGAAGCGGGTTAGACAACGTTCCAATTGTCTATGAGGTATATAGCAACATAAGCCATCATGTAATCACCCATTTCACACGCAAATATATACTCACTGTATAAGTGGGGAAATAAATTCCTGAGCCTTCACATAGGCTTGTCAATTGGGCTTGTTGCTTGTAATAGAATGAACTCGAGGCTACATCGCCTAGGTCATTTGTGTTTAGGTTATTTCCTACTGCATTGGTTATCATTAGCTTGGCCTGCAGAGTCCACCAGGATTCCTGTGCACTACAAATCGTTATTACGTGGGCCCCCGTAATAATAAATTGTCTTGCACAGTTACCCCAAATTTTCTCCCATCCAAGCAGATGATCAATCAACAGTCGGTGCATTGGCATGAACGGGGTCATACTCCAATGCGGGGTCAGGAGCAACGCCTGGCTCAGGGGCCACGGCTAGCTCTGAATCAAAAACTCCATCTCAAGATCAGCTGTATCAACACACAGGGGTCGACAGGGCTACAGGATCCCCCATGGGCTGGTCTAAGTGCATGAACTCAATGTCATGGTCTGGATCAACACCAGGCGAAAAAACAGGATTGTCCTCAATATCGCGATCAAACTCAAAACTGTGTGCGGAATCCGGTGCAGCCCATAATGCCCTATCAGGGTCAGCGTCGTGTAAGTAGTGCTGCATTCCCTGTATGTGCGAAGATGCGGATGTTAGAAACTCAAATGAGTCTGGAATAGGGGAATGGACAAGAGTTTCCCCTACGGAGCGTCCGCATGCAGTAGTTTAATACCAGCAGCAATAGGGCCTCGCCCTCAAGTGGGTCCTCCTCTTAGTAGTTCGACATCGTCTTCAGAGACAACGTCGGGGGCATATCAACAACGAGATAAGCGGCAGGGGGCAAATTCCCAACAAGGTAGCCATTAGTAGGCTCTGCTACGACTTTAGGCAGCGCGCAGAGGGCTGAGAGTCGTCGTTGTCTGTGCCGGTAGTATCAGAAATGTACACCTCGTGCTTCGATGAAACTATGTCGTCTGATACTATGGTCATGGGATTTGTAGTGTCCGTCTTTCCAGTACTTAATGAAAGCATGACGTTTGTAACACAAACACATATACGTATAATAATCAATCATATAGTCATATAAACATGTAGTCACCACGTAACATTCAATTTATCCTTCTAGTCCCACTAGCCAACACTTCTAGTCCCACTAGCCAACACTTCTAGTCCCACTAGCCAACACTTCTAGTCCCACTAGACCAACACTCCTAGTCCCACTAGACCAAGCCTCAGCCTCCCGACTGGGCCTGAAATAATGAATAAAATGTGCTCAACATTTGTTTGTAAAAAGTTTTGGATTCTGGACTTAAGTGGTATGCAGTAAAAATGTTTTCGTGAGAGCCCTAGTGATCATAGTCTAGACTCGAGACCGAATCCTAGTTCGCTATGATCAGAGCTCTGATACCAAGCTGTCACACCCTGGCTTTGCGGAAGCGTGGTTAATTTTGGTGTGACTTCTTAATACCATAGCTTAATCATAACAAAGCTATATGAATTTAAAAACCATGCAAGTCATCATTAAGTTTAGAAATCAACATACAATACCATTGTTTTAAACATACGACCATAATCCATGTTCAGTAACATTACATCTAATGACAAACATAAACGAGGGTTAAGGATTGTGTCTTGTCCAGGTAAGGGAACACAACCCCTAATCCTTGATGACTTCATGAAGATTGCAGCGGAAAACGTTCATACCGTGCCAGAATCCGTTTTAATTTCCTGAAATACATGTGAGTTGAAAAATCAACAATAATGTTGAGCGAGTTCATGTGCAAGTGAGTAAGTAAAACACTTGTAAGTATAAAAGTTTCCTGGTATGTAGCAGTGTAAGAGGACTTGTGATCGCCAATGGTTTGCAAGGCCATTAGCATGTCGTGAAATGCAAGTAAGTAAGAAACAACCCTAGCCGATTTTGCGTTGGGTACCAAGTCACTCCGGATCCGTTCTGTTAGTCCTCCGAGAGGCCTGTTCTGTTGGACCGGGAGCTGGGCTCGCTACACCCAAATGGATCTACCGCTCGAGTCCCTCGGGGTTCTAACTACCCATTCACATGATCTAAACCTCCTTACGTTATTCATACCGCGTATAAAGTACTTGTAAACAAAGTAACATGTATTTCACCCCCGCAGTTAAGAAAACTGAAAACAGTTAGAGAAAAGGGGGACATGAACTCACAGTGGATGCGTAAACTCTATCAAGCGTCTCTGAAGCAGTAAGCTGTGCAACGACCTACAAGTGCTAATTCTATTAGACGGACGGCCGTGCTTTAGCTTTACAGTTTATGTTTACGGGAAATAGTTAGACAACTATTTCGTGTTACATTTTGTATGTGCTTGATAGTTATTTTCCTTCCCAAGGATGGGGGATTTAATACATGTGCGTAATAATTTTCCATCATTAAGTCTCACTTAACCTTCATATATATTCAACTCCAAAATATATGTATTTATCAAAAATATGTTGTTAAAGTACGCGTTCATAAATATTTCCGTAATCGAGTAAGTTACGTTTTAACATGCAAGTGGTAATATAATTACCGGTGTAACTTATATATTTATGGCGAAAGCGTTTGTATTACTTTTGAAGTCGTTAACGTTTGTAAACATTATTTTTACTCAAAAAATAATATTTATGCGTTTCACAAAATAATCATAAACAGTGTTGTGACAAATATATTTATCACATTAATCTTTGTGAAAATCCCACCTCCGAATGTTTAGTAAAATATAGTGCTGGCGAAATTTATGTTTCGAAAGTATGTTCAAAAATAGTTGTAACACTTGTTGTGTAAAAAGTCTAAGTGTTAGGTTTTTAGAAAATTTCGCCAGAGTTTCCTCTGTAACTGGAGGTGGCCACGCTTTCAAGCGTATCATTTTCTTTTAACCAATCAACTCAATCAACTTCTTTATTCAATCAAACAATTTCCGACACATCAAACTAGTCAATAAGTATGTAAATTTGCATAGTCGCATGAACTTGTAGTTTTTCCGAATCTATATTATAAATCCCATTTATATACGTAAATCTTTATATACAGTACTCTCAATCTTGTAAAAAACCTCGTTTTTAGAGAAGTCCGACTTTACAACTTCTAGTTATTTTTCCCAAAAATAGTCATCTTGTCGAAATATGCGTTACACAAGTGTTTACACACTCGTGTGTTCTAAATATCATTCTTAACATTGTAAGATCCGTTTCTTTAAAATCATGATTTCTTTAAAGTGTGGTCCTTTGAAGGTACCACTTGCGGATACGTAGATCTGCTAGTTTTAAACGCCATTTCACCGGCTAAACCACTTTTACACAAGTAAAATATTTCTTTACAAGTTCATGTCTCTAAAATGTGGTAGTGTTTCATCTTTAACCCTTGTATCTTTCAAAAACAAGCTTATGTGATGATACGTGATTTTTACAAAGTCGGGTTAAACGAAGATTCGAGTTACCACATTATAGATCGGGTCACAATAAGCACAAATTCCAAGTCCTACGTCTTTTACACAAGTTATATGCTATTAACCATCATTTTAGTGATTTTACTAGACTTTAAAGGTTCAAAACGCGTGATTACGATATTTAACCGACGAAAGTTCTTTTAACCACTTTAGATGAGTGTAAGAACAAGTTTTAAAGGTTATACCTCTAGCTCAAGGCTAGGGAAGAGTTGTGACGAAAACCGCGTGGATAAAAGCCAACGGGAGTGGTCCTTCGTGTTCCGCTTGCACCAAAGCTCCTTATACGTGATCTTGGATGTGTGTATGACCTTGGAATGATGAGACAAGAACCGAAAATTGTGATGGTGGTGTGTAGGGTGTTCGGCCGAGAGTGGGTAAGGGAGAGAGAGAGATGAGTGAGTTGGTGTTAAGTGTGTTATGATAACTCTCTAGATTAGTGTGTATTTATAAACAAGTTAAGATGGTATTACCCAATGGTTAAAATGTAGTGAAGATATTAGACATGGCAAGATCACCCAAGATCTCAAGTACATGGTGTTGCCCCCTAGGCAACCGATCGGTTTGGGGGGGGGGGGGGGTCCTCTTGTTCGATTTTAAGTAGATGGTTAGGAGTTTAGTTAAGGTTAAATAAGTTAGGTTAAGTGTTAACCTCGTTAGTTGCATACAACGTGTTATGACGGGTGTTAGGGTAATCAGGGACCCTAACTGGCTCAGAAAAAGAGTAATAATAAAAATAGTGATGTTTTTATGTTCCGGGTAAAGTCCGGGTGTTCGGTTGGATAGTAATCCGTTAAAGTGTTACAAAAGACTTTAAAGTGTCGTTATTACATCTTTAGTGACACAATTTGTTTTCCCGACACTTTAGAAAGTGTCTAGTAATATTTTCTCATTTTTGGCACTTTACTAGTCAGCTAGAAGCTGGTTAAATTATTTAAAGTGCTGTGTTTGGTACTTAAAGTACGTTTTTGGCACATCCGAATCAGTGTATCTTATCCCCTAGAGACGCGGTAACACAACCCTTATATCCTACACTCACTACCAGTGTAGCCAAAATATATGAGGCTCTTAACAGGCCTTGAGGCAGTAATTGCCTGATGCTGGTTATATCAGCATGTTCACTGTGTATCCGTTTAGTGCTACTGTGCTTTTTGTGCATCATGTTTGTCACTAGGGTTCAGTATGTAGATAGTGTAGTGACAGCAAATAAAGTATGATGCAAGTAAGTGCATGTATCAGTATGCAGGTAGCAGTTTATCAGCTAGTTTCAATCAAGCACAGTAATTAAGCAGTAATCAATCATTAATTAAGTTGTACGGATACCTGGTTTTGTGCGGGTTGTCACAGTGTTTGTGATACACTCATCTACGTTTATGAAAAAAAAATTTTGGTCCAACTCGCCCCGGATCAAGAGGTTCTCACGGTTCTCATAACTCGAGGTGGTTCTCATTCTAGCGGTCCCCTATATATATATATATATATATATATATAGGGAGCCGCTAAAAAGAAAACCACCTCCAGTTGTAGGAACCGTGAGAACCACTCTCCACCAATCATATTCTGCTAACAAAAAAAGTAATTTGGTCATTTACCACAATTGTCAAATCCTACCTCTCTCCTCTGTCTTTCTTTTAAAGCTTCTTCTCTCCTTTGTCTTTCTTTTATAGTTGCAGACTATTTCTTTCTTTTAAAATAGCATCTCTCATCATCTCTCTCTCTATTGAAATTTCACCACCATCTCTCCATTTTTGTGAGAAATTTCCTGTTTAATGGATAAAAACCTAAATCAAAACTCAAACCAACCACCACACCCATCTCTCTTGTCTCTCTGCCGGTGACTAAATCAAAACTCCGAAAATGGCTTCCGCCGCAACACCCGCTGCTTTCTCTCTCCTCCCCACCACCACAGCACCACCACCCTCCACCTCTCATCGCCGGAAACAGGATCCGGCCCGCCTAGAGGGGAACCCACTTCACCAACAAGATAAGCAGATGGGTGAATGGATCAAGTCGTTTTGTTCAACTAGACCCGACCCGTTTTGTGCGGTGGTTGATGTCATGATGAGCTCCTGCAAGGAGTTTTTTATGAATTACTAGATTTCGGTGGTGTCAGATTTGTGTTTTTCGACGGTTTTCGGAGGCGGTGGTGGCGGTGAAAGATGGGTGAAGGGGGTGGGTGAAGGGATGGTTGTTTGTGGTGGGTTAGGGGCGCCGGTGTGTCAAAGGTTGTGGTTGCGGTGAATGGTGGGTAGAGGTTCAGCTTTGATGACTTTGAAGAAATGGCTTCCATTAATGGAGGTTGTGAAGGTTCTTTTGTTTATTAATTGATTTGCAGCACATAGTTTCTTTTGTTTTTGTTTAATCTTGATTGAATTCTGGATCTTGTATGGCTTCCAGTTTGTTGGGTGGGGATTG
>JARYGA010058113.1:0-28001 GCA_030545235.1 Helianthus tuberosus
GCTCGTGTTCCTCCTGACTCTTCGAATAAATCAGGATGTCGTCGATGAAAACAATGACGAACTTGTCGAGATAGGGTTTGCACACCCTGTTCATAAGATCCATGAAAACCGCAGGCGCGTTCGTTAGCCCGAAAGGCATGACCAGAAACTCGTAGTGGCCGTAGCGTGTTCTGAACGCTGTCTTGGAGACGTCCTCATCCCGGACTCTCAGTTGATGATACCCTGACCTTAGATTAATCTTCGAGTAATAGCTCGACCCTTGCAACTGATCGAATAAATCGTCAATGCGTGGAAGAGGATAGCGATTCTTCACAGTCACCTTGTTCAACTCGCGATAGTCTATACACATGCGGAAGGTACCGTCCTTCTTCTTTACAAATAGTACTGGAGCTCCCCAAGGAGAAGAGCTAGGACGTATGAAACCCTTTTCCAAGAGTTCTTGTAGTTGCTTAGACAGTTCTTCCAGTTCAGTTGGGGCTAGACGATAAGGTGCTCGAGCTATGGGCGCTGCTCCTGGAGCGAGCTCGATCTGGAATTCGACTTGACGATGAGGCGGTAACCCAGGTAATTCCTCAGGAAACACTTGAGGAAAATCGCGTACTACAGGAATATCCTCAATCTTCTTCTCTTTCTTCGATGTATCAGGGACGAGAGCTAGAACAGCTGTGTGACCCTTGCGCAGACACTTCTGAGCCTTCAAGAAGGATATGATGCCACTCACGACACCACTCTTGTCGCCTTGAACTTCGAGAGGTTCTTTACCAGAACGGGGAATACGAATGATCTTCTCCTTGCATAGGATCTCTGCTTGTTGTCTTCCCTAGTTCCCATTTCCTTGGTTGTGGTTCTGATTCTGGTTCTGGTTCAACCGTGGGCAGTGTCTCTTAAAGAGACCTTCAGCACCACCCTGATAACATCCCTTGTTACCCTGCTGTTGCTGCTGATTCTGTGGAGCTTGTGGTTGCTGTTGTTGTTGGTTCTGGTTTGCAGGACGTGAGTTTCTACCATCTTTGGTTCCATGACCAAGCTTGTTGCATCATTGACAATGATTTCAGTTGCCCTGCCCGCTGTGGTGCAAGTTTCATCGTTTGCACTTAAGGTGGTTTTCCCCTGTATTCACCCTGTCCTTGACTACTAAAAGGTTGCTGTCCAGGACTTTGGTTGTCATTGATCTTTCGCTGCTGTGCCTGGGACGGAATCGTAGTCGAACCCTTGCTAGAGGTTCCATCCCACTTTCATTCGTTGTCACTGAGGGTAGCAGAAGTAGTTGAAGTAGTAGTGGTAGTAGTAGCGCTGATACGTTGAGGCAGCTTGTTCTGTTCCACTGCCTGGTCTGTGAGACGATGAGCAAGATGAGTAACATCTTGAATAGTAGCAAGTTTAGCCGTCATCACATGGTTTTGAATTCCTGGTACTAAGCCTTTGAGGTACAGCTCAAAGCTCTTTATGGGAGGATCCACCATAGTTGGACATAAAATTGCCAGTTTGTTGGATCGTTATCGTGCACGCTTCTATCTCTGACCCCGTCATCTTCATATTAAAGGACTCCACTTCCAACTTGTGGATGGCATCATAACTACTGTATTCATGTTTGATCAGTTCCTTAAAATCATTCCATGGGGTGGCATTAGCAGCCCCCAGCCCCAGCATCGTAACTTGCGCGTTCCACCAAGTTTACGCAGTGCCTTCGAGAGTATCAGTGGCATATTTCACCTTACGAGCCTCGGGTCATTCACACACTCGAAGACCGATTCGAGTTCCTCGAACTAATGGAGGAGTCCAACAGCTCCTTCAGTGTCGCTGAAAGTAGTAGGACGACAGTCCATAAAAGTCGTGTATGTGCACACAGGTGGCTGAGCGTGTTGACTTGTCGTGTGCGTAAGAGTAATCAAAATTAAGCACAAGTGTTGAGTTATGAGAGTAGGATCTAAAGATCCTGGAGTATGTGGTGATGGCAGGTTACACCTCCTGCCTGGGCAGCTGCGAGTGCTGCAGTAACTTGTTCAGTGATTGAAGCCGCCAACTGGGCTTGAGTTAGGTTAACGCGTCCACTCATGATCTTGACATCAAGGATGACATGTGTAAGAGAGGTTCGCGAATAGTGCGAAGAGAGTGAGCACACAAGTATTCTCAAGCAATAGCATATAATGGGTTCTGTAATCTAGGCATACCACGAGCAAAGTTCTATGTAGTTCTAGCATGTAGGTAAAGTAACATGAATAGTAATACCTATGATGTTGAGCCTTGCACGTGGAGCGAAGCGTCGTTGTGGATCGTTGAGAGCACTGTTCTGGTTATAGTCTGGTTTTAACAAAATCGTTTTCCCTTTATTAAAACCAAGTTCTCTATAACCAATGGCTCTGATACCAATCTGTCACACCCCCAAAATCCACACGCGGAGTATCACCGCTTGGAGGCGTGACTGACCAGGATCAAGCCACCAATCATATTGAACATAGTAAGTATTAAATGTAAAGCAATCAAACCAATATGAAAGGTGTTCAAAACATATGTATAAATTCAACGTTTAGCGGAAGCATAAAAGTAAACCCAATCATAAGTATAAGTATGAAATGGCATAACGTCTAATCAAGCATTCATGATCCATGTCCACAACGACCGCGCCTCCCGTGCAAACTCCATAAGTACCTAAGGTCCTGCAAGGCATGCAAGAGAGAGTCAACAACTAGTTGAGCGAGTTCACAGTTAATAGTTTAGTAATAATGTTCGTATTGTAGTTCGTATGTTCGTTTAGTAATCAGGTATCGAATGTATCGTATCGCGGCCCTCTAGGCATGTTTGCGAAGTTAGTGGGATTTTCCCATATATGCTAGACCAGGTATAGTAGTATCGCGGCCCTTCCTGGCATGTGTGCGAAGATTAGAGTATATAGTTCGCGGCCCTTCCTGGCATGTGTGCGAAGATTAGAGTATATAGTTCGCGGCCCTTCCTAGGCATGTGTGCGAAGATTAGAGTATATAGTTCGCGGCCCTTCCTAGGCATGTGTGCGAAGATTGTCATAATATCGCGGCCGACCCTTGGCGTGTGTGCGAAGATCGTTTAAATTAGTATAACCAGTCTAGTCTGTTCTTATCCATAATCCTTCCTCTACCGGGAATCATATATCTAAGTTCCATAAACTGAACGAATAAATAATCCAACCCATTCCCATCCTGGGAATCCCATGCCTTGGCTGTGTGAACTCACCTTGGTTTGCTCGGTATGCTAAGTGTATGCTCGCAAGTAATCAATCACGTCCTAAAGTATGCACGTATGTGAAATCAGTTTACGTACGAGTACAACATGGTAACACCGAGTCAAAGATCATCTTGTAGCACATAACACGTATTCAAACACATACGAAACATGCAATTCAGTTAACAGCAGTTAATTAGGTCAGTTAAGTTCTAACGGAAATAAACCAAGTTACAACAGGTTCCCCACTCGACGAAACACCATCAGTTTCGTCGAGAGTCCCTTCGGCGAAACAAACCCAGTTTCGTCGTTTGATTTGTTGACGAATCAGATCCTGATTCGTCATATTTCAGATTCGCCATTAAGTTCTGATTCGTCAACCATCAGTTACGTATCACCTCAGTTACGTCATAATATCACAAAACCCTAATATACACTATCAACCACATGCCCAATCATCACGAGATTATTCATTAATAAAATGGCTCAACAATGGCCGACAAGTATTGGTTGTTTTCTTGCTGAAAATTGACCATAATAATACATCACTTATCAACACTTATCAACATACACATACTACACATGTATATACTTGATCGGCCCAGGCAACAATTAATTCAATAACATATATGAAAACAATTAACATACAAATATTGACTAACCTATCCTGACATCACGCACATGACCTTTGACAATTCAAACCATAATTAATTCTCAACAAATAATTCTCATATCCTTTGACCGATTAATTGCTTATTCTATACCATTTATCTTACTGCCACACATGCAAACATTATGGCTAGTTAAGAAATCATGTGCAATTGTCAGAGATCAATCAATCATAGAAAAAGCATCATCTATCAACTTATGTGTATATATATATATATCGATAACAAAAGACATAAGGCACTAACCACCAATGATCAAAACAAGAGAGATATGGCTTCGAATAGGAGTAGCCGTCGGGTTCCAAGAGTAGCGAGAGAGAGATATGTGTGATTAGGGTTTACGAGTTAATCATGCTTATACTAAACAGGTTTTCTAATAATTCGATACTGGGCCAAAGCCCATTGTAATTTCGTGGATCATGTGGTGGACGAAAACACCTACTATTATCACAATCAGGTACATATACTACACACTTATGGAGCACACCATATATACCAAATACACTTGCAATTAAGAATGATTTAACATATTTCAATGTGCACAATTGTAAATGAAAAAGTCGTGCAAATAAACAATCTAATCAATTACGTGAAATAATACGAAGACAAAAGTCTTGAAAATTCGAGTTGTCACACCAGCAGCTTGGAGTTGGCTTTCCAAACGATATTTTTCATCCATCAGCTCCTGAATGGTAATCCGTGCCTGGTGGAGCTCATTGTTATCATGCATCCACCGGCGCCGAATTTCTGCCAACCTCCGAGGTTGACTGACAGCATCCACCATCGTTGCATAATGCGTGCCTGGTGGAGCTCATTGTTATCATGCAACTTGCATTCATCAAGTTCTTATTATCCAACCCCTCTACATAGGCTGATTCAGCCGGGGGGTATGCTCGCTCAACCCAGTGATGCACCACTGGAGGGAAAACCAACATAGAAGACTCCGCTATCTTCCACTTAGGTTGATAGCGTTTGTCCTGAGCATACGGATCCCAGCAAATGGTGGGCAGATAAAAATCATCGGCCAAACGGGCCCCATCATCAACAAAACCACCTCTAGATCCCCCAGTATCACTTACAGTAGCATCCCTGGCACTTGTGGACTCGCCAGCAACGAAAGTTGTAGGCATCTCCTTTTCAGACGCAGAGAAAACGCCAACAAGGGAATCAAACAGGGATACGGGGGTAAAACTTGAAAACAGCGGTGTAGTAACAGAGCTGGGTGTTACAACCATGGCAGTTGTAAACACGGGCGATAGCATTGAAGAGCTAACAGCGACAACACTTTCCTGAGATATAAGATCCGAAAGGCTTTGCCCGCCAGCTGCGGATGAAACAATTGTACCAGAGGACCCACCCCCAACTTGGATCTCAGCAAAGGAACCTAAATCAAATCAAATATTCAGAACAAGAATACAGGAACCCAACTCCTACATTGACAAATAAAATCACTTACCAGCGGGTAAGGCGTGAGCAGCATTAAATGCTTGAAAAGAAGTCAAAGGAGGCATCATCCTATGCTTCTTCAGCGCGCGTTGTGGACTCACCAAACTGGCAGGGGCAGAAATAGCAGCAGCACCCTCCAGGGCAGTAGAAATGCTAATCGCCACAGGCGAAGTAGTAGCCCCCGCGGTGATAACTTTCCTCTCGGTCGTCTTTATCTGGGATGGTTTCTTTGTTTCTGCAATGGAAACATTGCTCCCCCCGCTGGGGGGAGGCTGAGTCACGTAAGCATTCGGATCCGCCGGTACGGCAGGAAGCAGAAACTGTTCAAGGTGGATTCTCAGCACATCAGGCTCTTGCTCCCCATTCGCGCGATCCACGGGCCTTAAAGCAGCGTTGTGGGGGGGGGATCAACAAAATCGAACAGACTCCATTCAGCTATTTGAGACTCAAACACATTAAAACAAGCACAATTTGCAAATCAAATTAAAAGCAAATTGACACATACCTTCATCAACCCTTTGAAAAGCAGGGTACAACCGGCTCTCACGCCATATCAAGCTCATCCCCGCCATCACCAGGGCTCCCTCCGGGATCACCGTGCGCTCGGAGGGGCGTTGGCTTAACTTCTTAAACAAAACGTTTTCGACGTAGGCATCAGCTGGAGGACCGTCATCCTTGAATTTCTCCTTCGCACCAATTTCCCTCCACTGCATTTCCCCGGAGATAAAACTGGCATCAATGTAGAAGAATTTCTTCTTCCAGTCCTTATCCTCGGAACTAGCAGGGATGTCCCTCAGACAAGACACACCAATGTCTCGTCGATCAAAAGTAAAAAAGGGAGATTTCCACACAAGAACGAAAAAAGCCCTAAACACTATAATTTCAGGGATATGACCCAGGGCTATGCAGGCAAATTCGAAGTGACGAAGTTTAACTAACCCTAACGGATGCAGTTAAGAGATGTGAATGGGATATTCGTCAAGAACGGACTTACAAAATTTGGTGATGGGCAACCGAAAGTTGCAGAACTTGAAGAAATCACTGAATAGGGTAATCTTGCCCTGTTTCAGCGAAAATGTTGTATCTTGTTTTGATGGTAACACCAGATTCCATTCCGGTCTGATATCATACTCTTGCACGAGATTGTTGAATGATATAGACCCCTATTTGCAATGCAATGCATCAGATCTTGTTTGGGCAGAAGAAGATTCGCCGGTTTTGGAAGCCATTTTATGCAAACAAGAAATTGAAGAAGTTGAGAGCAAAGATCGGAATGGGAAAACCCTAAATGGGGAACCTATTTATAGGAAAGGGATAACAAACTTTCGAATTCAAAAAGGCAAACGGATGGGAACGCGTGTCAAGACAGGGGAGGTACAACTGCCATCCTAATGATAACTTAACTGTCACACCTTTTCACATCGCCGCCATTTTTCAAAAAGCAACGGTACTCCCACTCGAGAAACTTGCACTCAAAGGGGGTATTTTGACTTTTTTTCTTTTTTAGTCCGATCCCATGAATTTCACTTCATAACTTCAGACTGGGGGGGACATGACGAGGTATGACCCGGAACGGCTAACCCGACCCGGTCATTACCTATTATTTTATTATAAATATATAATTACACATGTTTATTCTTGAATTTTCTATTCTGCATGGATAAACCACGTAACCGAATCCCCAATCTTTTGGGAAGATCATGCAAATCCTTAACTTATCGGAGCCCAACCTAAGTTAGAGGAAACCCTAATGGTAAACTATAAATAGAGGTAAACATCAAAGGTATGTATCTTCTGCTCTCGTTTACTCTCTCTACACATATTTTCTTACTCCCAAACCGAGACTTATTCTCACACCGGAGGGTGGTTACAGGAATAACTCCATTCCTGTAACGAGTCCTAACGGTGTTCTGTTTTGCAGTTAGTGGTTCTGATCGCCAAGAGTTGAAGTCCTAGTCGGAGCCTACCGTTCAGGTCAGCGTTTCTTCAATGTATTTGGTTGATTTTAAAATTTTTGCAGTTTTTTAATTTGTGATTATAAGACGAAAAACGTTATCAAAGAAGCATTTGCATGTTCAAAGGAGGATGACATAGCACAATGTTGATTTTGTAGTTGTGTGTGTGATGTAAAACCAAGGCCGTTGAAGCCACATGACATTGTTAGTAGCACTAACAATTTAAGATTGTTCATAAAGAAACACGATGTGTGGCGGTCATGGTAGTATTGGTGTAAAATCTCTTGCGAATGGCGCTTGTCCACCACATTTCTAAGAAGAAAAGGCACAGTGTTGAAGGGTTGAATGCAGAAATTGTTGAAAGAAGAAAAAAATTTGGTGAGTCTAAATGTACCCCGGCTCTCCCCTACTAGTTTTGTGAGAGAGAAAATGACATGCCCCACTCGTAACTTTGTAAGAGGAAATTGTACATTTAGTAGCACGGTTTTTTTTTCATTTTTCATTTTTTTTTTGTGAAGAGAGATTTGGTTGAAAGTTTTGTCCTTAAAAGAATGGACATACGATTTTAGTAACACCCATAAAATTAGGACCGTGTTTGAGTAAGAGTCAAAAAGAAAAGAGAAAATGATTGGCTTTATAGCATTAGTTGTAGGAGTTAAGTTAGCTTTACCAAGAAGAACAGGAATGAAAGAAATGGAAAATTGATTTAAAATGAGTCGGGTAGAGAGGTTGAAAATCACATATACTATACTTTAATATTTAAATTGTCACGAAGTTTACCCTGTATATTAAATATTATCGTTTTTCCATCATGCAAGCATCATTAAAATTGTTGTATCATAATACATATAATTTAGTTAACTAATTACTTAATTGTTGTTTCTCATAAGTTAGTTTGTGATAATGAAACTACGCTTAATATGTAAAATTAAATAAAAATAAAAAAAACCAATAAATAATACTCTCATTCTAAAGAAATTATCCAACGAAGTTGTGTGCCTGTCTTGTTCACGTCCTTAACCATCCGTTGTTTTTGAACAAGTGCTCCTTAACGTGTGATTGCCTTGGGCTGAAGCTAAACGAGCAGTTGAAATTGAAATTTTAACTCGAACTTAACTCGTAAAATACTTAAATCAGCTCATTTAAATTGAAGTTAACATTTAATATTTTAAATGAAACTAGAATTGATTCCCCGCGTTACGGGGGGCGGTTCTTTTTTAATGTGATTTGAGTGTATAGATTTTTTTCTTGCGATGGTCTTTGAAGAGAAAATAATGAACGGTTACATTTTCAATCCTTTAGATATTTCCAAAGTTGTTTGAGAAATCAATTGTAGTCGGATCTCATGGTGTGTTAATGTAATGCGGTTGAACCCACATCTTACCGAAATTTTGTATTTGTTAATCGTAGTTGGATCTCATAGACTGTTTCAAATCAAACTTTTCAATTAATTATAGAGTTCTAGTAAATATACACACAACACAAATACTAAACTCATATGACTTTATAAAAATTAATTATATTTATTATTCATTTTAATTATAAAATAAGAATGACACCTTAAAAATATAGTTATTTAAAGAGTTAACTGCCATTTTCGTCCCTGTGGTTTGGTCACTTTTGCCATTTCAGTCCATTTTTCAAAAATGCGCCATTTTCGTCCCCCACGTTCTGGAAAGGTGCCATTTCAGTCCAAAAATCATAACCCAGTTAAGTCAGTTTGTAAATAAGGACTGATTGTGTAAATTTGTAACATAAAGGACTGATTGTGTAAATTTGAAAAATGGACTGAAATGGCAGTTAACACCACCACCACTAGCCCTGCCACCACCACCACTCCGCTGCCACCATCACCACCGCCACCACCGCCACCACAGCCACCACCGCCACCACCACCGCCGCCACCACCGTACAAAAAGCAACCAGTTTAATACAAACAACCCGATGCCCAACCCGTTCATTTTCAACTTTTTTATATTAAACACTTCTTACATGTGCTGATGGTTGTTTCATTTAACACCACCACCACTAGCCATGCCACCACCACCACTCCGCTGCCACCATCACCACCGCCACCACCGCCACCACCACCACCGCCACCACCGTACAAAAAGCAACCAGTTTAATACAAACAACCCGATGCCCAACCCGTTCATTTTCAACTTTTTTATATTAAACACTTCTTACATGTGCTGATGGTTGTTTCATTTATCAATTGAAGTATGGTAATGGACAACAGTGCACCTGGTGTGACATCTATTCCAGCTAACGGGCCAATTTCACCCATATCAGATATGCCAATGAGTCCTACATCAGTGGCATCCAGTGGTCATTTTCCTTTTACTGCATCTGAACTATCGGGAATGGGTGCTGACACATCAGCAGTTGACACGGGATTTACGTCTTCGATTTACTCGATTTCATATACTCACGTCCTTCATCATCCTCCACAGCCTTCGCGTCAGCTGACGTCATTCTCCTAGCCAATACGTAGTACAGCAGCACCGTGCCCGATAACCACCTGAACTTAACCTGAACCTCACTCCGGTCATCGTTCACCACCATTGTTCAGACCTGGTCAGTGTGTTGTGCAGCGACTTTGCTGATTCCAGCGTGTTTGTTCTTGGTGTGTTTCAGATCTGACGAGTTTATTGTGATATTTTCTGTTTTGATTGTGTGTTTCGATATATTGGGGTTGTCAATGGAACAGTAGCATGGATGGTGTTGCTTGTTTTAGTCATTCTTGTGGTGGCGTATGAAGATGGTTGTCGGAGTGAGGTACTACGGTGTCTAATGGTGGTTCGCGTGATAGTTGCAGGTGACGAAGATGGTTGCTGTAGTCGCCGGCGATGGTGATGATGCAGTCGCCGGTAACGATGAAGTAGCAGCATTGTTCAGACTCGCCGGTGATTATCGTTCAACTCGTTTGGGTTGGTTGTCTGGTTAGATCGATGAGGTGATTAGATGGTGATGATATGGTAGACGCAGGTCATCGGAGAAGAAAGGTTGTTGGCCGGAAGTGGAGAAGAGTGGCGGCAAATGGTTGTTTACAATGGCTGCCATGGTTGTTTGTGGTGGCGGTGGTGGCGGTGGTGGTGGTGGTGGCAGCGGAGTGGTGGTGGTGGCAGGGCTAGTGGTGGTGGTGTTACAAATTTACACAATCAGTCCTTTATGTTACAAATTTACACAATCAGTCCTTATTTACTAACTGACTTAACTGGGTTATGATTTTTGGACTGAAATGGCACCTTTCCAGAACGTGGGGGACGAAAATGGCGCATTTTTGAAAAATGGACTGAAATGGCCAAAGTGACCAAACCACAGGGACGAAAATGGCAGTTAACTCTTATTTAAATAAGGGTTATTGAATTTTATCACCCCCAACTATTGGCCTTTGGCCGTTGCCACCCGCAACTAACACTTTGACACTTGACACCCCCAACTTGACTTTTTGTTTGCATTGGCACCACCCAGTTAAATCTGCTCTAACTTGGTTAGTTTTTTGTCTGACGTGGCACAATTTTGCTGAGGTGTACATGATTACGTGGCGCTAATGTGATATCCCACTTAAAAAAAATCCAAATAATAATCATGTAAAACTGTATCGATAAAACCATCACGATCCGAGAAGTATGGTCTCACAACTTACAATCTGAGTTCGATTTGATCCGATCCATCATCGATAGATACTCGTATATCTCAATGGACACAGAATTCCCGGCCGTTGTATGTCGTCGATCCCACAAGCATCGTCGACCGTCGGATCATTATCAGTTTCTTAAGTCAAACGTTGACGTTTTGAACCTCATCCAGCTCGGTCTCACCTTCTCTGATTCTTCCGGTAACCTTCCGTTTATCCATGGGTCCCACCAACGTTACATCTGACAATTTAATTTTTCTGATTTTGATGTCACGCGTGACGCCCACGCGCCCGAGTCGATTGAGTTGTTGAGGAATCAAAGGATTGATTTTGAACGCAACCGGGTTGATGGGGTTGACTCGGTTGAGTTTGCTAAGTTGATGATGTCATCCGGGTTGGTGTGTAATGAATCGGTGAGTTGGGTGACGTTTCATAGCGCGTATGATTTTGGGTATTTATTGAAGATTCTTACGCGTCGTCGTCTGCCGGATGGGTTGCCGGAGTTTTTGGAGAGTTTGAAGGTGTTTTTTTGGGGATCATGTGTATGACGTGAAGCATTTGATAACATATTAGCAGCCATGTAATCATGTACACATCAGCAAAATTGTGCCACGTCAGACAAAAAACTAACCAAGTTAGAGCAGATTTAACTGGGTGGTGCCAGTGCAAACAAAAAAGTCAAGTTGGGGGTGTCGGGTGTCAAAGTGTTAGTTGCGGGTGGCAACGGCCAAAGGCCGATAGTTGGGGGTGATAAAATCCAATAACCCTTTAAATAAATATAGAAGTCATGAAAATTATAATAATATTAACTTAGATTTTTCATGTAAAATATGTATGAATTAATGATATGACATCACATTCCACATGGTTGGATATGATAATATTTGTGAGTCAACTACGTGTCAATATAATATTTACTATAGCTAAACTACTTCTTCAATTATATATATACTAGCGGTAAGACCCGTGTGCAAACACGGGTGTCGTTTCTTAAAAAACCATGCATAACATATATTGATAGAGAGTAAAAAAAATAATTAGTGCAGACTTATAAAATTGATGTACACTAATGGTCAATAGGTTTATTCAACAGCAATTCCATTATGTTGATAGCAAACCACTGTTGTTTCTTAGAAAATCATGCATAACACATATTGACAGAGAGTAAAAAAAATAATTACTCCAGACTTACAAAATTGATATAAATTAATGATCAATAGGTTTATTCAACAGCAATTCCATTATGTTGATAGGAAACCACTGTTATCTATTAACTGTTAAAAACTTCTGTTGCTTTCCAACAGACTTTACTAAGAACTGTCATCCATTATCTCCAACAGAGCTTGCCAGATGGATAGATAGTAACTATCAGATGTTAGTCGACCCATGTTAAAAAGGTCAGTCAACAGAAATTACAAAGGTTAGTAAACAGATGTTAAGAGAATAATGTTATTAACAACATGTGTTCTCAGGATAAGCTTAATGCAGAGCAAGTATCAGATGATTTCAAAAAGTTGTATTGTTTTCCAACAAACATTTCCTCACAACAATTCCTCCATTATACCCAACAGACGTTGCCAGGTTAACAAATGTTTAATATCATCATAGATTTTGTAAAACTTCTTTGTAAACCACATTAGTAGTGGTTGTACAGACTCGTTTCTCTTTATCACAAATCAAAATTTTCAACCCCTTGCTACTTTTTACTCTAGATACAGCAACATAGAGCTGGCCATGACTAAACACTAGACGTGGAAGATATAAACCAACACGCTCCAATGATTGTCCTTGACTTTTATTTATTGTCATAGCAAAACACAATGAAAGTGGGAATTGTCTTCGAGAAATCTTCACTGGTATTCTTTTATCTGAAGGTGTCATCTTCAGTCTTGAAATCAAAGTATGATGACCTATATTAGTCCCTGTGATAATTTTTGCTTCAATCACAACTTTTCCGAGCTTCGTGACTTGTAAACGTGTACCATTACACAAACCATTTGCCTGATCAATGTTTCTGAGTAACATCACCGGAGCACCAAGTTTCAGTACTAATTTATGGTTAGGTAAACCAGATAAACGAAGATTGTTTAACACATCAGGAGGAAACAATGCCATATTAAGCTTTGATTCTTCCTCCGATTGGCATAAACTATCTGAACAAAAATAAACCTTTTCTAATATAATGCCGCCGTTCAAAAAAAAAAGAATTACACTGTCAAATCTTTCTAGTAGAGTGCGCGAAGGCTACCATTACATAGCTAAGTTTCAGGATCGCATCACTACTAATAAACATTTTTATATATTTTTTTGGAAAAAAAAATCCCAACTATGGAAATAGAAGTATAGCGGACTTTTCATTTACTTTGAAAAAAACCGACTATTTTTCGTTCATGTTGGAAGAAAACGTCTTAAGCCACCAAATAAAAAGTTTGCGTATTTAGAGACTCCGCTAAATAATATGGTATTTAAATTTAATAAATTAATAAAATTAAAAAGCCATGTTGAAAAATAAAATAAAATTTGAGAAGTTTGCCGAGCCACAACGAGAGGTCAGCCAATCCACAATGAGGAGTCAGGCAAGCTAAAAGGAAGAGTCAGTCAATGCACAACATGGAGACAGCCAAGCCAAAATGAGGAGTCAGGCAAGCCAAAAGACTGACGCATCAACCACCTTTTTGGCTTTGATGCGTCGGCGGCGGCCTCATCAAATATTCTGGACACGTGTCATACCATTCATTGACACATCCAATTGTCGAAGCGTTATTCCAAAAACTCATGAGGGTGACATTTTAATAAATAAAATAGGTCAAATGATATTTTGATAATTTTCCCTTCTTCAATTATATATAATAATTCTTTGACTAATATTTTAGATACATGTTCCATGACATTTACTCATGCGAACAAGCTTCCCATGTATGTAACTAGTTGATGCCCCGCCCGCGTTGCGGGTCGATGGCCGAATAATGAGCGAGTATTAGTCAGCTCATTGACACGAAAAACAATTAAATCGAGTCAACCAATTAAAACAAAACATTTTTATAGTTTTGATAAAAAAAAAAAACTAAAACAATGGCAATATTGTAATTTTTAACTGAGGGAAAGTTGTATTTTTTGACTGGGGTAAAATCGTAATTTGACAAAAGCTAAAGTAATGGCAGTACTGTAAATTTGAACATGGGGTAAAATTGTAAATTTTCACAGGGGTAAATTCGTAATTTTTAACTTGGGGGTAACAACGTAATATAAATTTAAACTAAGGGCACAATCATAATTTTAAGCTTGAGGCAAAAGCACAATTTTATTTTGAACCAAGGGCAAAATCGTAATTTTGAGGGAAAAAACATAATTTTATTTTAAACTGGGGAAAAAACGTAATTTTAAATTGAGGGCGAAATCATAATTTTTAAACGGGTAAAAATCACATTTTTGAACAGAGGGCAAAATCGTAATTTTTAAGTGGGGGCAACAAAAATTGTATTTTGAACTGGGGGCGAAAAGGTAATTCTGAGCTGAGGGCAAAACCACAATTTTATTTTGAATGGAGGGAAAAATCGTAATTTTGAGCTGGGGACAAAAGCGTAATTTTATTTTGAGCTGGGGGGCAAAACCGTAATTTTAAAGAGGGACAAAAAACGTTATTTTAGAATGGATATAAAATAATAAACTGGTTGGTCCAATGGGAGAGTGCCAGGCAAAGTCGTAATTTTAAATTGAGGGGAAGATTGTAATTTTGAGATGGGGACAAAAAGCGTAATTTTATTTTGAGCTGGGGGCAAAAACGTAATTTTAAAATTGATATAAAACAATAAACGTGTTGTTCCAATGGCGGAGTGTCAGGCAGCTGCCTGGCACTATTCCCCCATTTGGTTTTTGTATATGTAGGAAATCTCTCTATTATAATAAATCAAAGTGGGTTTGGCTGAGGTGTCATCACCACAAGCCACCTTCATTCTCTCTCTCCAAGGTGTCATTTTCTTGAATTTTTCTTTTTTTCTAATTCTATGTGTCAATTTCTGAGATTTTTTTTTTATTAAACCTAAAGTCAAATAGATGAATGAGGTGGCCAATAAAATATGTCTCTCTCTTCCTGCAGGTTTGTTGAACACACTCAGTTGAATATGAAAGAGGTGATCTCTTCCTGCAGATTAGAACCAACAAACAAAAAGTTAAACATAAAAGAGGTAATCAGATTTCAAAATTCAAATGGATTTCGAACACCCGCCTCTAAATTCCCCCTTCATTCTCAAATGACAAAAACCCTAATCAGATTTCAAAATACAGATCTCTTTCTTTCATGGTTATCTTTCATCGCCCTATTTTTCCTGCTCTGTGCCTTATGAATCAGTTGTTACATGATTCAAATTCAATATTTCCCCATTCCTTTATACATGATTCGATCGAAACTGAATCAAAGGTATCACAGGAAGCTTTTTCTTGATTTCCCATTTTGCTATTATTAGGGTTCTAGAGATGACCACTGTTGTGTCAGGTTTGCGATGGAACAACGATGGTGGAACCTTTGAATATCGACTGTGACGGCGGTAGTTAGGGTTCCAGCTGTGAAACCCACTTTCCAGGGGTTAATCTTTGATGTTCATCATTAGGTAACAACATTGTTCATGCATATTTTATAAAATTCCTTAAACTCTTAAACCCTAATTTTCTTTTGTTTCACTGAAATTGAAATTTTGTTTGGTTTTCTGTTTGTATTTGGGTTCTAGGGTTTCCGTCGGTATTCAACTTCAATTTACGATTCTATTGTTTCACTGAAATTGAAATTTTGTTTGGTTTTCTGTGATGGCTATGAAAGGAGGGTCAAGAAGGTTGTGTCTTCTTTAGCAGGTAATCATCACGTTTCTTCACTTCGTACATGATCTTTCTTTTCTCTTTTTCTATAATTTATGTTTTTGTTTTGAGATTTTTTGTGGTTATTATTGACTGTTGTAAAAAAAAAGTTTTATTTATGTATTTCTTAGTTAGTTAATATTTTTTTTTAAATTGGTGTAGATTTTGAATTTTGCGCACAACAAATCAGACATTCATGCCTTCATTGAGAAATTTGTGGACAACGGGTTAAGGTCACTTGCTATAGCATACTACCAGGTGATCAATTAATGCCTTTTTTAACACATAAAGCTTGCTTTGCTGATTTTATTTTATTTGGTTTTAGGATTTGATGTTTATTTTACTTTATTTATATCTTTTTGTTAAGATAGGAAGTTCGAGAGAGACCTAAAGGGAGTCCTGGAGGACTGTGGCAGTTTATTGGGCTAATGTCGCTCTGTCATCCGCCACGTCATGATAGTGCTGACACTATTCAAAGGGGGTTTGAATCTTGGGGTAAATGTGAAAATGAAGAATCCCCTGCATCTGACTTCTTGGACTACGACAGGTGAATTCAGTACCTGGATAATTGCTTAAACTTTGATGTTATCATCTATCTTGCTCAAAAAATAACAGGGTGTGTACTTTTGCAGTAAAAAACAAATCGATTATGTGCTTATCCATAATGCCGTCACTAATTCCTATCCAAACTTTGACTAATTGGCCGATAATAATGGCACTTCACTTTTGTTTTCAAGGGCGTCTGTCCCTATATTTCAATAATGTCTTGCTCAAAAGTGCATAGGGGCTGGGGGTGTTGCAGAGGCAGGGAAATGATATCTACTAGCTTTAAGCTTTTACCTTTTGAAATCATCATCTTTAAGATCAGCTGACATGATCTGGAACCATATTTGTGATGCAGATTGAGTCTCATGACTACATGGCTAAACTTTTCCATTCATTCATCCGGTTTAATAACATCTTACTTGATTTCAATAGAGACATATGGGGCTATATCTCTGTCGGCTACTTCAAGCAGATGCACGTTTAACGAGATTTTAAGAAGTAAGCAATCGTTAATAACTATTTGATTCTGACGTTGTAAAAGCTTGTGTTATGTAGTTAACTAAGCCGGTGAAATTGGATCATCAAGAATGCCTCACAAAGTCAACCCCATTTACTTTGAAAACAGTTAAGGCAATCTCGGGATATCTAATGCGGTTTTCGATCATTTAAGCATTAACTTGCCTATTTTATAATTTAAACATAATTGTGTTACATACATTTGTGTTTTTATTAGTGAATTTTAATTCTAAAATATTAATTTGCCAAATAAATAAATAAATAAATTTAGGTTGAATGGGTCGGGTTTGGGTCAACCGGTGAATATTCGGGTTGTGTTCGGGTTCATATGTATGACATTATTTTCGGGTTTGGGTCGTGTTCGTCTAAAATTTTCGGGATTGGGTTGTGTTGGGTTGGGTTGGGTTGAACTCGCCAACCCGCGAACACGACAGTAACACCCCTATAATGCCACCATTTAAGGTCTCACAGGAACCGGGTCCCTTCGAGTTGCAGAAGCACTGATCGAGAGATACTTTATCGAAGTAAAAGTTCTATTATCATCTCCAACTTGGGCTGCAAGTATGTCATGCTATATATTGTTAACTTCTCAATGTTTTATGAATAATCATGTGAAGTACTTTGCTTAGAATTTTGGCAATATCACACTTTCTTTTTTTCTTCTATCATCTTTTGTGTATTTTGAATTAGTCCATAATTACTTAATTGTTATTTCTTTACTAAAACCAGGTTTGTTTTACATGCAATTTGCTTTTTTTATAAATGATGACTCATTTGAACTTTAACAAAGTTGGTTTAATTTGTAAGGATGTTTTTTTGGTTTTAGAATTTATGTGGTCATATCAGATGCTAATAACAATCAATTGAAGATATTTCTTGCTAAAGAAAACATAGAACTTGATTTTCACATATGAGGTCTCGCTAATGTAACTGAAGGATAGTTGAGGAGTGATTTGAAGGTAATCTTCTCACTTACATCGTATATGACTAGAGGTGGCAAAATGGGCAGGTTAGTCAGGCTGGGTATTGGGTGAAATGGGTTAGTTGGTACGGGCTTGGATGATCCACATTTATCTATACTTTTATCATTAATTTTAGTAGCCGTGACATTCTTCTTTCACGTGGCCCGAGTGTAATCCACATCACTAGCATTAGGTTCATTAGCATTAAGATCTAATGTTGGGGATGGAGTGTTGTTAACAATCATCTTCTAGGTTTCTACCTCTGATCTAACAATTTCAAGATCATGTATTAAATTGTTATTCAGATGTGAAACAACAATATGTTATTTTAAGGTGAAGGTTGTAAACTTTTAGAAAGGTTGCATTTCAAAGTTTTCATACCGAGTATTAGTGTTGTTTGATTACACTGATGATCTTAATTGAAATCTTTGTATAGATTATATTGATGATCTTAAATGAAATCTTTGTATAGGTTCTGGTATGGATTCATTTACGGTTCGAACAAGCATGCACTTTTGCTCAGAAACATGCTTTGAAGAGTGGACCCATTGTAAGTAGGTAACTTTTGTATGCTTTTCATGTCTATGATGATGTTTATATTGTGCATAACTAAATACAATCCTCATAGATGCATAACTAAATAGATATACCTGCTTATATTGTGCCTTATCATTTCTTTATTTTTGTACAACACAATGCATTTGATTTCAAAGTATGGGCTGAACTTGAAGCGATAACACGAAGGTATATTTTTGTCGTAGTGGGCCTTCGTGCTTTTCTTTTGATAGTGGGCTTGGGCTACTCATTTATCTATAATTTTTTTGATTTCAGTATCATTTTATACGTTTATATTGAAAAAAAAAATTGATTACAAAGTTTATCTCAATGCTAGTAGATATTATATGTTTATGTTAAGCTACCCGCGAAACTCGCGGGTTATTATTTACGTGTTAGACAAATGAGCATAAGGCGACACGAGCCGTTTATATATTATCAACACATTAGAAGCGAACGGATAACGCTAAATATTAAATCTGGATGTATTAAGATGATGGATGCAATAATTATAACTATATGTTATTTGTAGATGTGGAAGAATTTGTAGTTTGTAAGTGAAAATGGAATGAAGAAGTTGTTTGGTTAGACTATGATATGGATGCAGGCTGCAACCCAACCCAAAATTCTGGTTAAACATTGATGTGCTTAAACTTTTGTATGAGGATTATATATTTAAATTTGGTGACTATGTAGTGTTCTCTTATTAATTATGTTATATGTCTGTATCTAGATGGTATAATTGCTTTAGAATTTGATGTTATTTATTGTTATAATTTTCTATGTGTATTTCAAGATGGCATTGAATCCGCCATTGAGAGAACTTGAGGGCAGTAGCTTCTTTGACTTTCCAGTCAAAATCAGTGTTGGGTTTATATCCTATTATGTCTTTGTGTCAGCCTGTGAGTGTTCTTTATGTTTTTATTTTTATTTTTTGGATATTGGGAGATCTTTTCGTATGAAAATTCTATAACTTAAAAACGTTTTGTAACTGAAAAACAAAAAATATCTTGTAGACTGTAATATTAAATTGAAAAATAAGAATATTAGGACACAAAAATTAGACTTTTGTTATCAACGCAATACCATATTTGGATTTACATAGGATTCTGGATGTTGTTTCCTCGTTTGAACCATAACAGCAAAACATATGTAAGGTTAGGTTGGGTTTTGTTTTTCTTGATTTTCATGGTGCTGTAAAAAAAATCTTCTATTTCTTTCAAAAAAAAAAGAAGCTAGGGTATTCACCTTTGATCAACAAAGTTTATGTCATATGTTATTATTTTGTGTAGAAAGATTAGCTTTGCTGGTAAACCTGCTCAAACTTTGCACCACTATGACCATAAACACTTTATTTACTAAAGAAGACTTTTTATTCGTACAAGTTGTGTTGTACACAGTTTCATTGTCGGCACAACATTTTGAACTGTATTTGGAAGCTGTATCAATAGCTGTGTTAGAGAGGCTATATATTAACTTAAATTTAACCTTAACCGTGACCCACAAGCAAAACGTCTTGCTGGGAAGCCAATGTTTAGAATACAAATAGCTATGACACGCTAATCGCCACCCACCAGCATATATTAGCTGGTATACATAAAGCAGTTTAGAAAATTGTAAAATCGGAACCCAATTTTTGAAAATCTTTACATAAACGAGTCCCGCACAAGGCGCGAGTGGATCAAACCTAGGTGATGAATATATATACACCATTTACCCGTATAATTTCAATTATACTTATTAAAATACCATTATGAAATTATTTTGGAACATTTAATTTAAATAACTTCAATTTCCACCGTTTGACAGTTAGAACTCATAATCCGTTAGTACAAGTTCGATGATCCGAACCATATTCATTTGTATCCGTGTCCATCTGAAATTAAATAGGTATTTTGTAGAGAATTAATAGTATTGCAATTTCTATTATTTATTGCCATATTGAAGTAAATGCCATAAGTAATTCAATTTCTTTTTTTTTTTCTTGGTAAGGTTTGTCAAAAATGGATCTTAGCATGAAGAGATATCAGGTTATAAATCATACAAAAAAATTACTTTTATAGATATAGTTTTTTTTAACACAATCCATAACCCATGAAACTCACGGGTATATAAACTAGTATAAAATAAATCTAAGACTGACGTGACAAAAGAATATGCACATGCGAGAGTTGGAGTTTATCAACATGACTAATAAAAGTCAAACTACTTGTGTAACTTGCCCACGTTAAACACTTAAAAGTTAACCAATCTTACAACATGTTATATGTTAGACTTTATCAACATGCGAGAGTTGACTTTATCAACATGACGAATATAAGTTATATGGTTACAGTCTTACAGATATAAATATATAATAATACAATCATACAAGCAAAACATTAATACTTTCATCAAAACCATAAACTCCATCATCATCCTGTAAAATATGTATGTGACCCGATCACTTTCTTACTATAAGACGTCTCCGGAAGCTCTTTGTCTTCCTCCCGAGGGTCCTAACTCCGGCTACTTGGTAATCCAAGATGAAGAGTCTGAAAGATACACGTTTTTTGGGTTGTTCAAGGATCGATATCTTGTAGGGTTACCGTTCCCTCAAAACAAAATACTGACGACACGCTATTCTTCAGGACGAGCTGTTCAACAACATCATCATCAAGCTGGTCGGCAACATCATCAACACACTTCTTTTGATGAAGTTGTCTTTATTCCTGTCCTTAACCAGCCGTTGTCTTTGAACCGTTACTATGCGATTAAACCACATGGATCACATAAAGGGTATGTATACCATACCATACATGATAGTTTTATTTAATTACTTACTCTGATAACTTTTAGTTGTAATAGTTCCTTCCTTGCTTGATATGCATAACTTATAACAACACTACATGTTCTTAACATAATATGTTTACAGACAATCACTATGTTATATGATGTGTTATTTTTCAATTGCTTACCAAGCATTTTTGTTGGAGACACTAACTTAGAGTTCTGTCTTATCTAAATATTTTTAAGTTCATTAAGAGCCCCTCGAAATTGGTTAACAAGTTGCTTATGAAAGAGGTATCAGTTTAGTTTCAGCCCAAAACAACTTAAGATAAAAAAAATGGGTTGGCCTTGAAATTAGTGGTTTTAGAAAGGAGAGAAATTGGCCTTTAATAATCTCACCTAGACCTTATTGGCCATTAATAATCCCGCCTCAGAATATTCCCCCCATCAGTCCCACCTTTCACCTATTTTTCCTACAATGGTCCCCCGTTAAAAAAACTTAACGGAGTTAAGCTTTTTTCCAAACTACAAACAGATTTGTTAGGGCTTTTGATTAGAACGACGATACGAGTCTATTGATGTAAAACTTGCCTCGAAACGGTGCTCCAAACGATGAAAACGACGCTTCAATTCGGGTGTTTAAATTTCCAATTAACCAAAATCAAGTCACTTGGAGCACCATTTCGAAGTAAGTTTTACATCAATGGACTTGTATCATCGTTCTGATCAAAAGCTCTAAAAAATCTGTTTGTAATTTGGAAAAAAGCTTAACTCTGTTAAGTTTTTTTAACGGGGGACCATTGTAGGAAAAATAGGTGAAAGGTGGGACTGGTGGGGGAATATTCTGAGACGGGATTATTAATGGCCAATAAGGTGTAGGTGAGATTATTACAGGCCAATTCCCCTAGAAAGGAGGTATCAAAATCTTTTCAGCCGCTAGATTTGTTTTATGGCGACTAGTAGGGCCATAGCAGCGGCGTGCACGGTGGTGGTGGAGGTTGAGGTAGATTGATAGAGGCAGTTCTGGCAACGCTTAGGCTGCAGTAGTGACACTTTGGTGACGGTGGGAGAGGGTGGTGGAGGTGGAGGAAATGATAGACAACAATGAAGATTATGACGGTGGAGGCAACGACTAGCAAGTGGTAGCTACCCACAATGATGGGTGATGCTAACCCATTTTAACCCATTTTAAATTAGCAAGTTTTATAAGGTTGGTTCAAATTGGCTCATATAATTTGAATAGACCTAACAAGATATCTAATTTTAGTAGAACTAAATAAACTAATAAGCAAGTTTTATTTTATTGGGAAATTGAATTTTAATAACTTTTTTTGAACCTCTGTTTTTTTTAACCTGAACCCAAGACCTCTCCTTCCAAACTCAAATGTTTAAAGGTTTTGCCTTTGCCAATGGACTATCACTCCATTGGTAATTGGTTTTTAATAATTAATCTCACATTTAGGTGGTTAGCCAATAATAATCTAACCTTCAAATATCGTCACTAAGAGTCTCACCTTTAAAAAAATCTCACTAGACCTCCGTTAAAAAAAAAACTTAACTTCGTTATTTTTTTTTCCGAATTTCAAGTTGATGTTATAGGGCATTTGATTAGAACGAGTATACGAGTCGATTGATGTAAAACTTACCTCGAAACGGTGCTCCAACCGGCTTGATTTTTGTTTATTGGAAGTTTAAACACCCGAATTGAAGCAATGTTTTCGTCGTTTGTAGCACCGTTTAGAGGTAAGTTTTACATCAATCGGCTCGTATCCTCGTCCTGAACAAAAGCTCTGATACATCAGTTTGATATATGGAAAAACGCTTAACGGAGGTGCAGTGAGAAATTTTTATTTAAAGGTGGAAGTGCCAGTGACGATATTTAAAGATGGTAATATTATTGGCATATGTGATTTCTTTTAAACCAGAATCAACTCAACTTATTCCTATAATAGTAAGATGTAGATCCCATTAACTTAGTAAGAAAAATATTAAATATCATGATATCTACATATTTATACTTGGTTTACTTTTGATTTTTTCGTTTTATGCTTCATTATTATAAGTTTATACAACCGAATAAATTAACAAAAAAAACCTTATCAGGGAAGCATTTACATGTTCAAAGGAGGAAGACATGACACAATGTTGCTTTTTCAGTTGTGTCAATGATGTAAAACCAAGGCCATTGGATCCACACAACATTTACCAACAATTTGAGATTGTTCATAAGGAAACACTGTTTAGCAGTGATGGTAGTTTTTATGCAAAATCTCTTGCAGACGATGGCTATCCTCCGTATATCTTAAGAAGAAAACGTTGGGAAGTTTATGGTAAAACACCAAAAAACTACAAGTTATTTGAAGCAAAAGGAATCAATGATTCCCTTCGTTCACGCCTTCCTGATTTGAGCTTTCCTCCCTCAACCAAATCTTCAAATCATGTAGTTGTTGGCAAGTGGTATTGCCCTTTCGTATTTATCAAAGAACAACAATTGTCCAAACAAGTGAAAAATTCTATGTATTATGAAATGACACTAGAGCAAAAGTGGGAACAAGTTTTCGAACATGAAAAGGAGCACAACAATGAAGGAAATGTTGTGTCTGTGAACGTCGTGGTTCGTAGTGAAGCGGTTTTCATTGGTGAGAGTCAGATCGAGGCAGCATGGGATGAGAGAAATGTGGTAGATGGAGCCATATGGTTTACATGTGTAGGGGGTAATAATGGGAGAGAAGAAAGTGTAGGGTTGAATGTGGCAATTGTTGAAAGAATGAAGTGGGAAGAAGAAAGGGTTGGATGGGTTGGTGGTGGTGGGGAGCAAAGGATAAAGAGGGTGAAGAGAGAGGAGAAGTTTAAAGGAATTGATGGGTGGAATAGATTTGGTTGCTATGTTTTGGTTGAAAGGTTTGTGCTCAAAAGAATGGATGGAAGCTTGGTTTTGACATATGAGTTTGGTCACACCCATCAAATTAGGTCCATATTTGAGTAAGAATTGGGTTTCTTTGCATAGATTCAAATGATACTACTTTGACATACCATATTTGTTTATAGTCACTTATGTTAAATATCTTGAAAAGTTTGTGAATTTATGTTTTTCTCTTGTATTTTATAATTATTATTGAATGAATAAAATTTGGGAGTGTTATTTGATTTATGATAACCTTTTAGAGATATATTTTGTTTAGCTATGTTTAACTTATCTTTTAGGTGTAATTGTTGGTTTTTGGTTATAAGTTTACAAATGAAATAAATATTGTTAAGTTTGTATTATTGACTTTAAAATGGTTGATATTAACGGAAACGAGGTCCACATTGCATTACTATGAAGAGACTAGCAAGCATGAGCATTTGTCATATCACACATACCTGTGCGGGATCCAGAAATTTTGGTGAAAGGGTGCAAAAACATGTATATTAAGTTTGGTCCAAAAAATCAGATCAAAATGTGTTGGGTAAAAACTTGGGTTGGGTCTAGGGTCAGAATGGGCTCCGTTAGTTTCAATTATAATTATCGAAAAGTGGTTATGTTCCAACAATATTATAGAAAAAGAAATTCGGGAAGTGGCTCCGTTCCAACTACGTATGACAACCTATTTGACTAGTAATTCTAAAGTAATTATATTTAAATCATTCATTATACCAAAGTGAATAATATTTTATATCTTTTTAAATAACATATACAACATGTTACGATAAAAATACTTCTTAAATGAAACATACCAAATAATTAGTTTACATATGGGCAACTGCAATTGCCGATTGGGTTGGGTGATGTTTGAACAATTGTACTCATTTGCAAGGCTTCACATTGAACTTGACTATTGGACTTTTACTTTCACAAGGTAGGTGCCTATTAAAGGATTTTAAAAAATACTGAGAATCCCATATTTTTTTTTATCTATTAACCTTACAAAAAAAATCATTTTCACTACAAAAGACAGTCTCTCCACCCCCTTTAAGTATTCTATGATTTTTATCCGCCCCTGCACGGTAAAAAATCTATGAGACCCCAATTGATAAACCGTTCTGATTTAAAGCAAACCGGTGGCAAACAAAACCTATGGTTTATCATTCTCGGTGAAGCTTAAACGAAAACTCGATGGAGGCCAGATACTCAAAATTCAAATCGATGAGGGCTGGACTAAAAAAAATCCAATATTTTACATTACAATTTTTTTCCAAAAATTCTCGATAAAATTAACACTACAAACGAAAAATCGGCGAGGATCAGGGCACCCCCAAGCTACCATTATCCTCCGCCCATGATCATTCTCATGTTTGTTGTAATATAATAATATATGACTGATTGCTTTTATAATAATATATATACCTAATAGATCAAACTAAACTATTCAATGTGTAACACATATGATACGCCATTCTTTTCTTCTTAGTATTTTTTACTTTAACAAGATCTTTAGTATCATTTTTTTATGTAATATTACTTATATTTTTGGTTTATCAATAAGTCCAACATTTATGGACGTGGGTAAAGACTTAATTGACGGATAACCATAAACACTTATTTACGAATCAAATACGGATCAACGACAACTACATTATCGTCATAAAAATAGTGAATATCACCGATAGATTCCTGATTACGTGTCACTGACAGACCAACGACAACAACTTCACCGACTAATTATTTGACGAATTTACCAACAACGTTCTTATGTTGCCTGTTTTAATGATCGCCGGCGGCATTCCATTGAAAACTTTGTCAGTTTTTTAATACAAAAGCATTAAAAAAATACAATCTTCTGAGAAGTGTAGAGGTGTGTATTTTCTAGTAAATATAGCATGCATGTAATATCTATAGGGTTTATAATTTGCACTGTACTTAATTAGTTAATTTTTATATGCATGCATGTTACATATAGTTTTTGCAATAGTTTTTCTATAGTGATATTATTAATTTAATGATATTTTATGAACAATTTATTTTATTCTATCAAATCAATGTTTTAAAATTAGATCGGTTATTGCCAACGATCTCTAGATCAAGTGGTGTAGGGCTTACATTTCTCTTGAGAGATGCAGGTTCAACTCCCACTTGGTGCAGAGTGAGGCATTGGTGGGCAATGATAGGAGACCCAGGGAAACCTGGGTTGGATCCTTAAGCCAAACGGGTTTTACCGGTAATTTCACCGTCGTGCCTACGGGCAGATGAGTTACCAGGTTTTCCCCGGAATTGGTGGTGGACTCGGGTTACTCTCGAAGTACTCCGTTTGTCCAGTGGGTGCCCTGAGAGTGCTCGGGATTGATTCTGTTGGCCGTTCAAAAAAAATCAGATCGGTTATTGAATCGGTCACTAAACTAGTTTACTAGTCGGTTTCACTATACAATTACTCTTTTTAATGGGTTTACTTATAAATTTTGTTGAAAATAAACGGCGTATTCGCAATAGAGTATATTTTTATAGCTCAAGCTATAGTGAGTATCGATGTTGTACCAGTTTCGTGATGAACCGAACTGGTATTGTTCCAACAATATCGATACAACATTGATTTCGGGCGAACATCTGTACCGGTATTGGTACTATCATAACTGTTATTGATATTCATCTTTATAGTTTTCTATCGATGTAAAACATGTGTAGATATCTTTTTAGACATATCATGACTTTACCTTTACGGTTGATATACCAAGTGTCGGTGTTGTACCGATTCCGCAATGAACCAAACCGATGTCAACGGAATTTCCGCTCAACGGACGGAGAAATTCCGCTAGTTAATTAATATTATTAATAAACTAATAACGTAAACGAACAAACGTAAATAAATAAAAATAAATGAAAGGACACAAACGTATGTTTACAAACGTAAATAAACGGAGATAAAAAAACTTTCTACTGAACAATTCACTATAAGTTCGATTCATTTACCTGCCTCGTTTTAAAACTATTCATGCAATACACCGCAACGATAAAGTGGTAAAAATGGTACAAATTAAAAAGTCCAATGGAGGGGTGTGGAAAGTCATAGCCGGATTCGACTTGGTGTTCTAGAAGTTTGGTACTAAAGTAAATAATCACCTAGTAAGAGCATCCCCAATAAGGGATGTTTTTTCATATTTTTTCTAATGCTAAGGTGGCACTTGCCCAACCAATCCCTATCTTTCTCTCACTTGCCCCTCTCACAAACACATTTCTTCTATCTCCCCTCTCTTCTCTCTCCTCTCTCCTCTCTACACTCACATAACTTTTCTCTCTCCATTTTTTCTCATTCTTCACCACAAACATCTCTACACCCTCTCTCTTCCACATCACTCCCTCTCTCCTCCACATCACTTTCTCTCTCCCTAAAAACACCAAAAACTCCTCCTATTGTGGATGCTCTAAGTGATGTAGGTATGATGGAAAATGCGTAAATCTGGACCGAAACATGGATTGATGGTGGGAATTTATGTGTCAGATTTCCCGTATCTTTCAGTTGGAAAATAATAAAAAGGATAAAAGCTAGAGACTAAAGGATAAAAGTTAGTGATTGTTATAGTATGCGCAATTGATGCATTTTAAGGATTAAGGAGTGGCGTAGAACACCGAAAATTGGGAAGAATTAGATGAGAT
Organism: Helianthus tuberosus; assembly: GCA_030545235.1. Classification (NCBI taxonomy): domain Eukaryota; kingdom Viridiplantae; phylum Streptophyta; class Magnoliopsida; order Asterales; family Asteraceae; genus Helianthus; species Helianthus tuberosus. The sequence goes on from JARYGA010058113.1 coordinate 27,669, forward strand.
GGAGTGTAACACCCCAAAAACGGGTTTGGTAATCAAACCACGTTAATATTAATGAACGGGTAAAATACCGTTAGTGAAAAAAAATAACCCGGTAAATATTAGGATTTAAATAAATAAACCTAATATTAAATAAAAAGCAAATAAATGTTTTATAAGAAACAGCCAACTAAGGGCCCGAGTGAGTGGGACTTAAGTTGAATCGGGTTGTAACAACTCATATTTAGTAAATTGACTAGGAACATTTAAACCTAGTTATGAGAATTGGTTAATTGCTAGTAAGTGTTATATGGGGGTTTAAACAAAAGCTAAACTCGAGGGACCTAAAATGTCAAA
>JARYGA010058114.1:0-50126 GCA_030545235.1 Helianthus tuberosus
AAACGATGCACGAAGCACAGCTAGCACAGTTAGCGGATAACTCAGAAAAATGCTGACGATGTCAGTACATAGACAAACAGTGTTTTGAGACCCCGTATGGGCCAGGGACAAGGTACTACACTAGTATGGTGTGTAGGGAAGTAAGGACCGTAAAACTGCGTCACTAGGTGATAGTTTATGTGCCGGAAAGTGCCTAAAACCCACTCAAAGTGCTGAATCCAACATTTTTCAGCAAAAATCAGCATTTTAACAAGTTTGTAACATGCAAAAATATGGCAAAATGGTCCTGAATGCTTTCCTAAGTATCGGGAATTAAAAGTGTCACAAAAGGGTACATAAAGATCACTAAACGGAATAATTTGACGCTTTAACGAACCGGTATCTAACCGAACAATCGGACAATACCCGAAACACCAAAATTACACTAGAAGCATTGTTTTAATGTTTCTAAGCTAGTTATGATCCCCGAACACCCTAACACACTATGTAATGCATGATACACATAAACACTAACTAATACACTTAAGATTCTAACTAATCATCTAACTAAACATTAAAACCTAACCAAGATAACCCCCCCCCCCCCCCCAAGTGGACGGTCACATATGTGACCCCACCATAATCTTCCATGATCTTGTTAGATATGATTGGATCTCATTTGATTTAGTGAAGGATTTGTATTGTACTTAACAAACACATAAACCATTGGATAAAAGAATTAGAGGTTATAAGAAGGATTAGAACTCATCACACTTCACACCACAACTCTCTCCCTCTGCTCCCTCTTCTCTCGGCCGAGAACCACACCAACACCACCACCACCTTCATCCATCATCCATCATCCATTCATTCCAAGTTGTACTCAAGGTGTAAGGAGCCATACAAAGAAGTTTGGTGGTCTTGGATCTTGAAGGACCTCACCCGATTGCTTTTATCCTCCACATTTGTCATCTTCAACCTCTTGTGTTCTTCCCTAGCCTTGTGCTAGTAGTTTTGTTACTTCATATATTGTTGGTTAAAAGATGATATACATTATTAATCATGATGAACACTAAAGAACATATTCATAAAACTCTAACATAAGCTTGTCATATGATGAACTCTTGATGAAATAATGTTGTTTAGTGTATGTATGATACTTGATTGTTGTTTTCTTGAGATTATGATGTTGATCATCATAAGGAACTTGCTAGATTGTGATTAAACACATGATCTAGCAAGTGAGAGGATGATTATGTGACAAAACAAGATGATCATCCTCATATATAAGCATGAACTTGAATAATAAAAGTTGTTTTCGTATGATGATGACTTAAACAAAATACAAGTCTTGTGAGTGGATGATTTCTAAAATAGTTTTCCAAAGAAACCAAGTTAAATCACAAAGATTTACATGAACATTGTTTTAAAAAGAACCAATCATATTTCTAGTGTTGAAACAAGTATAAGAACACTTTGTTTACAAGAAAAATTCAAAAGAATGATTTTTGGAAAAATCATCTAACAAGTTGTAAACACTCAAATCTTTCAAGAATGAGATTTTTAGAGAAATAAACACCCTTTAAAGGTAACTAAGTCTACTAAACATACTACCAAGTTACTACAAGTTTTATGAAAAATCAAGTTCATGAATATTGTGTAGATAGCTTTGTTTTAGCACTTGGTAAGTGTAGATTGATTGCTGATTACTTATGATGATTTTTGAAAAGAAAATGATATGCTTTGATAGCATGGACACCTCCATTTTTAGGGGAAACTATGACAAAATTTTCTAAAAACACAAACACTTAGAAAATTATTTCTAACAAATATTTACAAGTGTGTTTTAACTATGGTTTTCAATATAAACTTTGCCATAGACTTTGTTACAAAAATACAAGTATTGGAGGTTGGTTTTTATAAATAAAAATGGATAAATAGGTATTTAGAATATATATTTACATCAAAGACACATTGTGTGTGATTATTTGTATACTTGTGTAATAGTTATATTAATATAACTTAAGCAAAATACCAAGAATTTACAATCCAAAATAATACCAAAAATCACAAGGAATAAATATATAAGTTACACACTAAATATTGTGGAACCGAACACAAAAACGTAACTTACGAGATATTCCGGAAAATACCGTTATAAATATATTTTTGGTAGATATTATTTTGGATACAAGAAATGAAAATATGATTTTTATTATTGTTAAAAAGTATATCATATTTTCGACAAGGAGAAAATATATTATTTTTGTAGGTAAAATATATTTTCTTAGAATATTTAGAAGATATATGATTTTTGGGAAAAATATATATTTTCTTGACAATACATTATTTTTGGGACAAAATAAGTTATTATATATTTTTCTAAAGTAAGACTTGAAAATATATTAATTTGGAACTACAGATACAAGAATACGAAAATACATGTATGAGATACCCCCATCCTTGGGAAGGAAATACGAAAATAAATACTTGAGAAGTATTGTACGAAAATATTGTTTAACAATTATTCCAAAATTAAATATAATTTAAGGTTAAAATAATTATTATTTTAAGAAGGAATTATAACTTGGAATAACATTGAAGATATGAAAGAAACGTAACTCAAAAACGTAAATACAAAGGAAAGGCAAGGCACGGCCCGATCGTCTAATAGACATTAGTACACTGTAGGGAGTCGTGTTCGCTCAGGAGATTTGGGTTACGATTCTGAAGACGCGATACTGTGAGTTCATGTCCCCCTTTTCTTTAAACTGTTTTATTTATTTACTTCGGGGGTGAAATGCATGTTAGAAAAGGATTACATACAAATACAATTGGTATGGTTAGCCTAGGAAAGAACCATAGATCATGTGAATGGGTAGGCGGATACTTGGGACCATTAATCCTCGTATAAGGACCGAGGGGCATGAGTGATAGATCTTAATTGGGTGTAGCGAGCCCACACCCATGAGGACCAGGGTGGCCCATAGGGTGACTATGTCTTCCAGCCGGAAGCCCGGTGCAACTTTGCTAGGTTTGAGTCTTCCTACACCGTCACACATATCAGTGGCCTTGTAAACCATTGTTGATCTTTTCCTTGTTTGCTTTCATACCGGGATTTACATACACTGTTTACACAAACACATGAACTCGCTCAACTTTTGTTGATGTTTTTAAACTACATGTATTTCAGGGAACTAAGTGGATCTGGCAGGTGTTGCATGTTTTTCAAGTTGCGTTATAAATAAAAGATGTTATCCAAGTCTTTAGGGTTTAGGAGATGTATCTTACTTCTGGACGAGATACATGGTTCTATGCTCGGGTTGGTTTAAGTTTTGTTGTCGAGTCTTCGTGAACTCATTAAAACATGTTATGGTTTGTAATTTGAATTCGGTGTCAACGTTTCAGACAAGTATGTTGTATTATTTTCACACTAAATTTTATGGATGAACATCTTATGGTTTTTATCATATAGCGTAGTTATGATTGAATGCTATGGTATTAAGAAGTCACACCAATAACCACGCTTCCGAAAAAGTCAGGGTGTGATACCTCATACGCGAAATTCATGAGGGTATCTGCGACATTCAGGCAGGACCACACATGGTGGTAGCCTAGGGGATGAACGCCAGGTATTACTGGCGAGGGATGCATTTAGACCCTGTCAGGTAGTTGGGCAAGTATGACTCATGCCAAAGAAATGTGCCCAAAATGTTGTGCCCAGAATGAACTAGACCCGATAACAATGGCCTGGACTTTCCAACAATGGGCTATTGATCTCGTGGAACCGTTTCCAGATACTCCTGGTGTGGCAAAGTTCATCATCATTGTTTTCGAATATTTTAAGAAGTAGGTCGAAGCGAAGGCACTTGCATCCACAACCATTTTTGTGGTCAAGAAGTTCATTTGGCCTCCCAATGACCATCGTCATAGATAATGGCACCAACTTCACACATGAAGGTTTGCAGAAGTGGCTAGCCGACTTGCACATCGAGCACATCTTTACATCCGTAGCACACCCACAAGGGAATGGCAGGTTGAGCGCATTAACTGCAGTGTCATTGATGGAATCAAAGCAAGACTTGGGACTAAGCGAAGAGGGTGGGTTGATGAGTTACCAAGCATCATGTGGGCTTATCTCACCCTACCCAAGACAAGTAACGGCGAGACACCCTTCAGCCTAAGCTATGGTTCTTAGGTGGTGATTCTCGCTGAAATCAGACTCCCTTGACCACGATTGCTTGCCATCAACTCCATTAATAATGAGGCTGAACGTCGTCTAGACTTAGACCTCTTGGAAGAAAGGCACGAGAATACTGCCATAAACGAAGCCAAGTACAAGTCTAATGTGGGAAAATACTACAATGTGAGAGTGAACATATGCACTTTCAATGTGGGAGACTACGTCTTCTGCGAAAATGAAGCTTGGTATCAGAGCTTCGGTCGTAGCGAACTAGGATTCTTTCTCGAGTCTAGATTACGATCATTAGGGCTCTCACGAAAATGTTTTTACAACATGTTTTCATTGCATACACAAAGCGTCCAGATCCAGGGAACAAACATTTTTACAAACAAAAGACACAAATCACATTTCAAAGAATTCGTTTATAGTTCAGTCTGAGAGACTGGGGAGTTAGTCTGAGAGACTAGCTGGGGCAGTCTGAGAGACTGGGGAGTTAGTCTGAGAGACTAGCTCGGGCAGTCTGAGAGACTGGGGAAGTCAGTCTGAGGGACTGGGTAGTTCAGTTTGAGAAATTGGGAGGTTTAGTCTGAGAGACTAGGTGGTTCAGTCTGAGAGGCTGGGTGGGATAGTCTGGGAAGATTAGGATGCATACATGCTTACATTGTTACTGCTTACATGTTATTTGATGATTGTTGATATATGTGCATATGTTGTGATTGTGTTGTTACAGACACCATGTCCTCCTCTAAGAGTGGAGTATCTGATACAGTAGATCCCATGGCCATAGTTTCGGATGATGAGATCATCCCGGACCCTGAGGTTTATACATCCGACACTGAGAGTAGCGATGATGATGATTTCCAGCCATTTGCTTTGCCGGATTTTGGCGATGATATACCGCTAGCTGATGATCTACCTGGCGAGGATCTATTGCTTGTTCCGATCCCCGCTCCTTTACCTCTTGCTTCATTTCCTCTCGAGGATCTGCCTTTTGATGCCAAGTCTGACTACGACATCGATCTTTTTATTGAGGGTCCCCCTGAGGGTGCCCAGGGTGATGGAGCTCCAGTCGATGATGTCGTTGTCGTTCCACTTGTCGAGATTCCAGTCGATGATGTCCTTGCTGTTACGCTTATTGAGATTCCTGTCGTCGAGATTTCGTCTGACCATTCTGGTCCTGATTCATTCGAGTCTGTGTCATCTACTACTCTACACGCACTGGGATTATAGCGTTATCCCACCGATCCTGATTCCGACACAGCTATGTCTGCCGCACCTGTTCCTCCACAGGACTTCGAGTTTGATGATGAGTTTGATCCTGACATTGATCCCGAGCATGAGGTTGACTTCATCCCCGACGATCAGCTTTTTGATATACCCGCTGATCTCGAGCCTATACCCGCTGATCTTGAGTTAGCACCAGCTGACCCTGAGCCTTTGATTGCACCCGAGCTTATACCTGCTCATGATCCTCTACCTGAGCATGACCCGGTTGACATACCAGTTGTTGCACCACCTTTACTTGACCCTCTACCCGCACCCGCAGACCACGCTCCTTTTGTTGACCATATAGATCCCCGTTATGCATTCACCCGCAATGGGTGGATAGATGATGATGACCTGCCTCCTTTCATTGAGCCTGTTACTCCCTCACCTACACCTGCACATGCACCTGTTGATATCGCCCCGTTTCACCCACATGTGTCTGACATACACCGCACTGATTTACCAGTCACGTTCCTACAGGATATCCCTCCACCCCATCCAGGGGAAGGACCATCTAGCCAGCCGTCTGGTCATGTCCCACATGTGTCAGCAGCCTTTCCTTTCATGCCACAGTTTACACATAATGCACCTTTTGCTTCTGCACCATCAGCCGAGCCACTGATTTGGTTTCCGCCCAACACGATGCCTGTTTCTGATCCATACCATCCCTTCCATTACACTGGGTACACGAGGGATGAGCTACTCCTATCCTTACAGCTCCAGAATATGTTGTGTCACAGAGTCATGGATCTTGAGAGGATTCCGCGTCCTCCACCTTGCACTTGTCAGTCACCATTCGCGACTCCACCCGCCCCTCTCCTGCCATACCCATATTTTGACGTCCGTTTTCTTACTATGGAGCAGCAGATTAGCTATCTGTTGCGTATCGTTCATACTCTTGAGGAGGAGTTAGCGCATCTGCGCAGTTTTCTTTTCGTTCCTCCACCTCCTCCTCCTCCACCATCAGCATAGCAGTTTTTGGTTTTATGTAGGTAGCATACTTTTGGTGAGAGTGTCGCTATTTAGCCCAGATTACACGACCTTTTGAAGACCACTTTTTGACTTTTGATTGTTGTAGTTGATGGATATTTTGGACAACGGTGATGTGACCCTGTAGTCCCTTTTGATGGATGGTACATTGTAGAACATATAAAACTGTATTTGTGGTCATTGATATATGAAAGCTCAATCGCAACATTCTCATTATATACGTTGTTAAATTACTTGTTGTGTTATGACTGGGATGTTATGTGCTTACTTGCGTTAATAAATGCTATTACGTATACATGTCTTGTACTTACTATACTTATTATGACCTGACCAATATGATCTTCTTTTAGAAGATGCCTCCATAAAGGGAAACTCGTCTGCCCACTACAGAGGCAGAATTACAAGAACGGATTTCACAAGCGATATTACAACACGAGGCCTCACGCGATGAAACTAGCGGGGGTACCTCAAGAAACAACCCACCTCATGGTAATGTTTAAGTCGCTTGAGACACATTACGTTACATTTGGATATTCCATGTGCGTTCGCTAATGCTTTCTGTGAATGAAGTTACTTTTACAGTGTCACACCCCCAAAATCCACATGCGGAGTATCACCGCTCGGAGGCGTGACTGACCAGGATCAAGCCACCAATCATATTGAACAAGCATGTAAGTAATAATAAAATCCAACACAATACAATTGGTGCCCAAACAAAACATAGTTTAAGTTATCAGCGGAAGCAAATAGTTCAAAACCCAAATCATAAAGTAAAAGTGTTTAAGTTTATCATGAACACTCTATGTCCATGCTCCACAACGACTCTCCCCCATGCAAGCTCCTGCTCAACCTATTGACCTGCAAAGAATGTAGTAACGAGTCAACAACAAAGTTGAGCGAGTTCACAGTTGGGTGTTTGTTTTAAGTTGTTTCGAAAACGGTTCCCTTTAACTGGCATCCCTGCCGTGGGGGTTACCCCATAGTTGAAAAAGTGTTTTGTTTATTCCCGTTTACTCTGGCATTCCAGCCGTGGGGGCTACCCCATGTTTAATTATCTGGCTCTTTGGCTGTGGGGGCTACCCCATGTATATACCACTAGACTCGTTACCATATCGACTGCTGACTGTAGTCATGTTTATGTGCCCTGAACTGTCAATGTCTATCATCATTGACGTGCCTAGATCCATTAGTTCACGCCCATCCTCTGCGGCACGGTGTGAAGCTTGTAAAACCTAAATAGCGCTATCTAACTAATGACCCGCTCGCCATTGGCCCGGCGATTAAGTCGATATAAAAAGGAGGGACTTCGTGATAGAGTTTTGGTCTAGTGAAAGTTAACTGTCCATGAGGATGAGGAATTATATTCCTGAACCCGTACTGTCCTACCCAAGAAAGGACGAGGAATCCATATTCCTTAACCCATTCCCAACCCCTGGGAATCCCATGCTTTGTAGAAAGTGTGAACTCACCTTAGGTTAGCTCGGCAGATAAACGAAAGGTCAATCTAGCTGCTAGTGGTCAACCACGTCCTAACATGGTTACCATACAAGTCAGGTCTAGGTTCAAATAGTGCACGTATGTTTACACAGAGATAGCAAGTTACGAACACATACTGATCATGGCATCACATAAACAATCGAAGTGCATAACATATTCATACTTGTACGATTCTAAAGATTGGGCTTGCACAAGTCTAACGGCCTTGTGCGAGTCATCCGTTGAAACCCAATGGTACCCGACCCAATAACTAGAAAGCCCAACACATCTATAAACATATACACGACCCAAATCAATAACAGATTATCTATCTTGTGCGATCCAGTTGTTATTGTACGACTGGGGACGTCTTGTGCGACTGGGGACAATTTGTGCGACTGGACTTGGGCCATTCGGTCCACTGACATGTTAAGCCCAATTACTGTGTGAAGCCCAAGACTTGTGCGATCGACACTATCTTGTGCGATCGACACTATCTTGTGCGATCCACAACTCTTGTGCGATCATGCATAACCTGTTTGTACACTGTGCTCTAAGTGATTATTCCTAACTTGTGCGACAGCACTTGTGCGATCAGATCAGATCTTGCATGATCTGATCTTGTGCGACTGAGAGGACTTGTGCGATTAGTTTAAATATCTGAATTTCATGCAATCAGTTTTATTATTTCCTTTTGTGAAACTATCAATCAACAACACTAACAGTTTCCAATCACACAATTAATCGATCAAACAAGAATTCTTAGCATCAATTCTCTATGAACCCTAAATATGTTTCAAGCATAATCAACACCTTAAAACATTCAACTATTCGATTTAAAGCTTTCAACATCATCAAGCTAATAATTATGACAACCGATTAACATTTACTCGGTTCTAGATCAATAATATACAAATCTGATTAGTGTGAATCATTATCAAATACATGCATGTGAGCCAATTTCAAGAACACTAAGATTCAACAGTTTATATCATGTTAAATCATAAGATATCACTAGATCATCATGTAATACACATAAATCATAACATCATTAAACATACAACCAATAATTCCAACACTAACCGATAAGAAGGATGGTACGAGGATTGATCCGAAAAGAAAGTCTTCGATGGAGAAGGGATTTGGCAGCCGTCGGGTTCGTGAGGGAGAGAGAGATTTATTAGGGTTTGTGTGTGTGTTGTGTTTTGCAAGATAATGAGAAGTGTTAACCTCCTCATGAGGTTATACGTATGAGAGGTAGGCCGAACCCATCATGGGTTGCCCATGTGTTCCGAATGGGGAGTGGGCCTAGAGTAGTCAAGGACCAAAGCCCAAAAGCTTGTACGGTTTGCCAAGTGTTGTGCGGTTGGGTTGTTGCTGTGCGACTTGGGTCATACATATATATACATACACACTTTCACGTATTACAACATAACATTTCATTTAATCAAAAATTTCACATACGTTACATTAAGCACAAAGATAAGTTCTGAAATATGAGTTGTCACATTATCCCCAAGTTGAAAGAAATTTCGTCCCAAAATTTGGTACGTACTCACTGAGGAAGCTAGTTAAGTTGCATGGTTTTCCTGGTTTTCCTGGGGTGTCACATCCTCCCCCCGTTGATCTGGAATTTCGTCCCGAAATTCCGTGGTAGCTTCAGCCTCAGTAGTGGTTGTACTGTTTGCGAACAATTGGGGATACTTTTGTTTCATCTGATCTTCGCGTTCCCAGGTGAACTCTGGGCCACGACGTGAGTTCCAACGAACTCGAACGAGAGGTATTCTGGTGTTCTTGAGGACCTTAACATCTCGCTCCGTGATTTCAACCGGTTCCTCGACGAATCGTAACTGCTCATCGATAGTGAGCTCCTTCAAAGGAACTACAAGGGTCTCATCTGACAGACACTTCTTCAGATTTGAGACGTGAAAAACGTTGTGAACTGCACTGAGTTCTGCCAGTAGGTTTAGTTTGTAGGCCACCTTGCCTATTTTCTCTATGATTTCGAAAGGTCCGACATATCGCGGGTTAAGTTTGCCTCGTTTACCAAAACGAACAACACCCTTCCAGGGTGAGACTTTGAGTAGCACTCGATCCCCAACCTGGAACTCGAGTGGTTTCCTGCCCTTATCGGCGTAGCTTTTCTGACGGTCACGAGCTGCCGCCATTCGTTGTCGTATTTGAGCAATTCGTTCTGTTGTGTCTACCACAAGTTCTGGGCCAGTGATCTGACTATCCCCCACCTCTACCCAACAAAGAGGTGATCGGCATTTACGTCCGTACAATGCCTCAAATGGAGCGGCCCGAATGCTGGTGTGGTAACTGTTTTTATACGAGAATTCAACTAGTGGCAGATGTTTTTCCCAACCGTTGCCAAAGTCAATAACACATGCCCTAAGCATGTGCTCAAGAGTCTGGATGGTGCATTCAGACTGCCCATCCGTTTGCGGGTGATAAGCTGTGCTCATATCTAAACGTGAGCCAAAGGATTTGTGCATTGCTTGCCACAATTCAGAAGTAAAACGTGCCTCACGATCAGAGATAATAGAGGTGGGCACCCCTCACCTCGAGACAACTTCCTTAAGATATACGTCTGCTAGAGTGGAGAACTTATCTGTTTCCTTGATAGCCAAGAAGTGTGCAGACTTTGTGAGTCGATCCACGATCACCCAAATAGTATCATTTCCGCGTTGAGATCTAGGCAGGCCAGTAACGAAATCCATGGAAATTTGCTCCCATTTCCATTGTGGTATCTCTGGTTATTGAAGTAGGCCTGATGGTTTCTGGTATTCAGTCTTGACTCTCGCACAAGTCAAACACTTGCTGACGTAAGTTGCTATGTGGGCTTTCATGCTAGGCCACCAGTACGTAGTTTTCAAGTCATGGTACATCTTATCTGAACCAGGATGTACTGAGTAACGAGACTTGTGTGCCTCATCCATTACAAGCTCTCGTAGGTTACCATAGAGTGGGACCCAAATGCATCCTGTTACGTAGTAAGCACCGTCTTCCTTTTGTTCTAACCATTTCCTTGAGCCACGTAGGGCTTCAGCCCTGACGTTTTCTGGTTTCAATGCTTCTACCTGAGCATCTCGTATCTGGGAAGGAAGACTAGATTGAATGGTGAGTTGCAGTGCTCGCACACGCCTAGGCGTAGTGTCCTTCCGACTGAGGGCGTCAGCCACAACATTGGCTTTGCCTGGATGGTACTTGATCGCACATTCGTAATCATTCAATAGCTCTACCCATCGACGTTGACGCATGTTTAACTCCTTCTGTTTGAAGATATGCTCGAGACTCCTGTGATCGGTGTAAATGGTGCACCTGGTACCGTACAGGTAGTGTCTCCATATCTTGAGTGCGAAAACAATAGCTCCCAGCTCCAAATCATGCGTAGTGTAGTTCCTTTCGTGAATCTTAAGTTGGCATGAGGCGTAGGCAATGACCTTGTCACGTTGTATCAATACACACCCAAGACCATAAATGGATGCGTCGCAATAAACCACAAAGTCGTCTGTGCCTTCAGGCAATGAGAGGATAGGGGCGCTACAAAGTCTATCCTTTAAGTGTTGGAACGCAGTTTCCTGTGCATCACCCCAACGATAGGTGACACCTTTCTGTGTTAGTGAGGTGAGAGGTTGCACGATCTTGGTAAAATCCTTGATAAACCTTCTGTAGTAACCTGCCAAACCCAAAAATTGGCAGATTTCTGTTGGTGTACGGGGCGCAGACCAGTTTCTAATTGAGTCTACCTTGGATGGATCAACGTGAATCCCATCCTTGTTTACCACGTGGCCTAGGAAATGGACTTCACGAAGCCAGAAGTCGCATTTCGAGAACTTTGCCTAAAGCTGTTCTGTTCGTAGGAGTTCCAAAATAAGTCGTAGATGTTGCTCGTGTTCCTCCTAACTCTTAGAATAGATCAGGATGTCGTCGATGAAAACTATAACGAACTTATCTAGGTAAGGCTTGCACACTCGATTCATAAGGTCCATGAAAACCGCAGGTGCGTTTGTCAGCCCAAAAGGCATAACCAGGAACTCGTAATGTCCATAACGAGTTCTAAAAGTTGTTTTGGAGACGTCCTCTTCTCGGACTCTCAGTTGGTGATAACCCGATCTCAAATAAATCTTCTAGTAAAAGCTCGACCCTTGCAGCTGGTCAAACAGGTCATCAATACGTGGAAGAGGATAACGATTCTTCACGGTCACCTTGTTTAGTTCGCGGTAATCTATGTACATCCTGAAGGTACTGTCTTTCTTCTTCACAAATAATACTGGAGCTCCCCAAGGCGAAGAGCTAGGGCGAATAAAACCCTTATCCAAGAGTTCTTGTAGTTGCGTAGAGAGTTCTTCCAACTCTGATGGAGCTAAACGATATGGTGCACGAGCTATTGGTGCGGCTCCAAGAGCCAGTTCAATCTTAAATTCGACTTGACGATGCGGCGGAAGGCCAGGTAATTCCTCAGGGAATACCTCAGGATAGTCGCGTACGATCGGAAAATCTTCTATCGTTTTCTCTTTCTTCGAGGTGTCAGCAACGAGAGCCAAAATAGCAGTGTGGCCCTTTCGTAAACACTTCTGGGCCTTAAGGAAAGAGATGATGCTCACAACAGCACCACTCTTGTCGCCACGAATCATGAGAGGTTCATCACCCGAACGAAGAATACGGACAATCTTCTCGTGGCAAAGGATCTCAGCTTGGTGTTGGGATAACCAATCCATCCCAATGACAACGTCGAAGCTACCCAGAATGATAGGAATGAGGTCGATAGAGAAGGTGTGATCAGCAAGAACAAGATTACAACCCTTGACTACGTGTGTGGCCTCTAAACTCTTACCATTAGCTAGCACTACAGTGTGCTTGGTGTTCAATAGTGTTGGGGTACGCTTAAGCATCTGACTAACTTTTAAGGACACGTAACTAGTATCGGCACCCAAATCAAATAAAACAGTAACATAAAAGTTGTCGAGAAGGAACTTACCCGTCACAACATTGGGATCATTCCTCGCTTCACCCTGGCCAATAACGAACACACGACCCCTTGCACCATTGCCGTTGTTACCCCCGTTGTTTCCATTCCCCTGGTTGTTATTATTGTTGTTGTTGTTCTGGTTCCTGTTTAGTTGGGGATAATCTCTCTCGAAGTGGCCTTCAGCTCCACACTGAAAGCACCCTTTGTTGATGCCTTGCTGCTACTGCTGCTGACGTTGATTCTGTGGGGCTTGTTGTTGCTGATGATTCTGGTTTGCAGGGTATAAACTTCTGCAATCCTTTGCGGCGTGGCCTGGCTTGTTGCACCGATGACAGTTACTCCTGGTGCATGGCCCGCTGTGGTGTAGGTTACAACGATTGCATTTGGGTTGATTTCCCCTGTACCCACCTTGACTTTGACTACCAGATGATTGCTGACTTGGGCTCTTGTAGTCGTCAGTCCTCCTCTGCTGAGACTGGGACTGAACAGAAGTTGAACCTTTGCTAGAAGTTCCATCCCACTTGCGTTTGTTGTCACTAGGAGCATCTGAAGTAGCTGTAGCACTAATACGTTTTGGTAACCTGTTATGCTCCACCACCTGATCAGTGAGACGGTGAGCCAATTGAACAACTTGTTGGATGGTGGCGAGGTTTGCTGAAGTCACATGGCTTTGAATCTTTGGCATTAAACCCTTAAGATATAGTTCGGTGCGTTTGATGGGAGGATCCACCATAGTAGGACACAAAACTGCCAGCTCGTTCGATCTTTTTGTATAAGTTTCAATTACTGACCCCGTCATCTTTAAGTTGAAGAACTCTACCTCCAGTTTGTGAATGTCATCATGATTGCAGTACTCTTCCTTAATCATTTCCTTAAAATTGTTCCATGGGGTGGCGTTAGCAGCAACCAACCCCAGCATTTGGACCTGAGCGTTCCACCACGTGAGCGTTATACCCTCGAGAGTACCGGTAGCATACTTCACCCTGCGAGCCTCAGGGCATTCACACATCTCGAAAACAGATTTGAGCTTCTCAAACCAGTGGAGGAGACTTACCGCTCCTTCGGTACCACTAAAGGTACTAGGTCGACAGTCCATCAAGGTCTTGAAAGTGCACACAGGAGGTTGTGCAGGTTGACCTCCTGCCTGTGCGACTGCAAGTGCCCAGCAACTTGTTGGTTAATCAGAGCCGTAAACTGGGCTTGAGTCATGTTAATGCGTCCAGCCATGATCTTCATATCAAGGGAAACATGAGTGAGAGGGGTTCGCGAAAGTGCGATGACAGAAGAGAGTAAGCACACACGTGTTTTCAATCTATAGTTGCTACGTTTAACTAAGCATACCATGAGTAAAGTTCTATGTAATTAGCAAGTAGGCAATATAAACATAAATCATATCACCTAGAATGTCGAGCCTTGCACGTGGAGTGAAGCGTCATTGTGGATCGTTGAGCACTGTACAGGTTATAGTCTGGTTTTAACAAAACGATTCCCTTATTAAAACCAAGTTCACTATAACCAATGGCTCAGATACCAATCTGTCACACCCCCAAAATCCACATGCGGAGTATCACCGCTCGGAGGCGTGACTGACCAGGATCAAGCCACCAATCATATTGAACAAGCATGTAAGTAATAATAAAATCCAACACAATACAAATGGTGCCCAAACAAAACATAGTTTAAGTTATCAGCGGAAGCAAATAGTTCAAAACCCAAATCATAAAGTAAAAGTGTTTAAGTTTATCATGAACACTCAATGTCCATGCTCCACAATGACTCACCCCCATGCAAGCACCTGCTAAACCTATTGACATGCAAAGCATGTAGTAACGAGTCAACAACAAATTTGAGCGAGTTCACAGTTGGGTGTTTGTTTTAAGTTGTTTCGAAAACGGTTCCCTTTAACTGGCATCCCTGCCGTGGGGGTTACCCCATAGTTGAAAACGTGTTTTGTTTATTCCCGTTTACTCTGGCAATCCTGCCGTGGGGGCTACCCCATGTTTAATTATCTGGCTCTTTAGCCGTGGGGGCTACCCCATGTATATACTACTAGACTCGTTACCATATCGACTACTGACTGTAGTCATGTTTATATGCCCTGAACTATCAATGTCTATCATCATTGACGTGCCCAGATCCATTAGTTCACGCCCGTCCTCTGCGGCACGGTGTGAGGCTTGTTAAACCTAAATAGCACTATCTAACTAATGACCCGCTCGCCATTGGCCCGGCGATTAAGTCAATATAAAAAAGGAGGGACTTCGTGATAGAGTTTTGGTCTAGTGAAAGTTAGCTGTCCATGAGGACGAGGAATTATATTCCTGAACCCGTACTGTCCTACCCAAAAAAGGACGAAGAATCCATATTCCTTAACCCATTCCCAACCCCTGGGAATCCCATGCTTTGTAGAAAGTGTGAACTCACCTTAGGTTAGCTCGCAGATAAACGAAAGGTCAATCGAGCTGCTAGTGGTCAACCACGTCCTAACATGGTTACCATACAAGTCAGGTCTAGGTTCAAATAGTGCACGTATGTTTACACAAAGATAGCAAGTTACGAACACATACAGATCATGGCATCACATAAACAATCGAAGTGCATAACATATTCATACTTGTACGATTCTAAAGATTGGGCTTACACAAGTCTAACGGCCTTATGCGAGTCATCCATTGAAACCCAATGGTACCCGACCCAATAACTAGAATGCCCAACATATCTATAAACATATACACGACCCAAATCAATAATAGATTATCTATCTTGTGCGATCTAGTTGTTCTTGTGCGACTGGGGACGTCTTGTGCGACTGGGGACATTTTGTGCGACTGGACTTGGGCCATTCGGTCCACTGACATGTTAAGCCCAATTACTGTGTGAAGCCCGAGACTTATGCGATCGACACTATCTTGTGTGATCCACAACTCTTGTGCGATCATGCATAACCTGTGTGTACACTGTGCTCTAAGTGATTGTTCCTAACTTGTGCGATCAGATCAGATCTTGCATGATCTGATCTTGTGCGACTGAGAGGACTTGTACGATTAGTTTAAATATCCGAATTTCATGCAATCAGTTTTATTATTTCCTTTTGTGAAGCTATCAATCAACAACACTAACAGTTTCCAATCACACAATTAATCGATCAAACAAGGATTCTTAGCATCAATTCTCTATGAACCCTAAATATGTTTCAAGCATAATCAACACCTTAAAACATTCAACTATTCGATTTAAAGCTTTCAACATCATCAAGCTAATAATTATAACAGCCGATTAACATTTACTCGGTTCTAGATCAATAATATACAAATCCGATTAGTGTGAATCATTATCAAATACATGCATGTGAGCCAATTTCAAGAACACTAAGATTCAACAGTTTATATCATGTTAAATCATAAGATATCACTAGATCATCATGTAATACACATAAATCATAACATCATTAAACATACAACCAATAATTCCAACACTAACCGATAAGAAGGATGGAACGAGGATTGATCCGAAAAGAAAGTCTTCGATGGAGAAGGGATTTGGCAGTCGTCGGGTTCGTGAGGGAGAGAGAGAGAGTTAATAGGGTTTGTGTGTGTGTTGTGTTTTGCAAGATAATGAGAAGTGTTAACCTCCTCATGAGGTTATGCATATGAGAGGTAGGCCGAACCCATCATGGGCTGCCCATGTGTTTCGAGTGGGGAGTGGGCCGAGAGTAGTCAAGGACCAAAGCCCAAAAGCTTGTACGGTTTACCAAGTGTTGTGCGGTTGTGTTGTTTTGCGACTCAGGTCATACATATATATACATACACACATTCACGTATTACAACATAACATTTCATTTAATCAACAAGTTCACATACATTACATTAAGCACAAAGATAAGTTCTGAAATACGAGTTGTCACATTATCCCCAAGTTGAAAGAAATTTCGTCCCGAAATTTGGTACGTACTCACTGAGGAAGCTAGTTAAGTTGCATGGTTTTCCTGGTTTTCCTGGGGTGTCACATACAGGTTGTACCTACAAGCAGTTCTTAGACTGTAAACCTCTGAATTTCGACGGCACCGGGGGTGCTGTGGCCTTTGTTAGATGGACATAGAAGACTGATTCTGTGCTAAGGATGAGCAAATGTGCACCGGAACACCAAGTCACCTACATCTCTGGATTGTTTTTAAACGGAGCACTTTCATGGTGGAATCTCCAAGTTCAAACTCTAGGAGAGGCAGCAGCATACGCTTTGACTTGGGCTGAAATGAAGGAACTCATGCGAAAGAAATACTGTTCCAGGGCTGAAATCCAAAAGTTAGAAACTGACTTTTGGAACCTCAAGATGGATGGTCTGAAGATTGCAGAGTATGTCCAGAGATTTCACGACCTATCTCGCGTGGTACCATACATGGTTGATCCAGAATTCAAGCGCATTGAGCGTTTTATTTGGGGGTTGGCACCTCAGATTATGAGTATGGTGACAACATCGAAGCCTGCCACAATCACCGAGGCTATTGATCTAAGCGTGGCGCTAACCGAAGAAGCAATCAGGTTAAACAAGTTTTCGATCTCGGACCAGAAGAAGGAGACTCACGTTGAGTCATCCTGTGAGAACAAAAGGAAGTTCTCAAATTTTAAGAAGGGTACCAGCTTGTTAACAGGAAGGAAGAGGCAAACGCACCAGCCAGCGTCAAAACTTGTGCTGAAAACAAAGGAAAAGGGAATATGGGCAAATGCGACGCTGGTCAGTTGCATCACAATGGACGATGCCGAGCTGGAAGATGCGAGTCTTGTGGAAGAGTTGGTCATTCAAAGGAGACGTGCTGGGTTGGTGCTGGTCGTGGTAATGGTGGCCAGCGAGGTTATGGTAATGGGAATGGAAACGGTAACCGCGGTGTTAATGGGTATGGAAACCGCCCACAAGGAGGAAATGGCAGTAATGGTAATCGTGGTAATTTTGGAAACCAAGCTGGAAATGGAAATCACAACCAAAACAACAATCAGGGTAATGGGAATAGAAATGGTCGGGGACCAGGTTGCTTTAACTGTGGAGAAGTGGGGCATTTCAAGAGAGAGTGCCCAAAGCTCAATCAAGCTCAAGGAAGGGTTTTCAACATTGGAGCGAGGGAAGATCGCCAAGATCCAAATGTAGTCACGGGTACGTTCCCTATCAACCATCGTTGTACTATTTGATACTGGTGCCGATTATAGCTTTGTATCACTAGAGTTTAAGAAAATGCTTGGGTTGGTAGCTAGTAGGCTAGATATTCAATATTCGATAGAACTAGCTAATGGAAAGCTAGTGGACGCAAATGAAGTGGTTAGAGGTTGCGTGATAGAACTGGGAGAGCACGAGTTTATGCTTGATCTTCTGCCAGTCGAGTTGGGAAGCTTCGACGTGGTAGTCGGAATGGATTGGTTATCGAGCAACCTAGCAGAGATCGTTTGTCACGAGAAGATCATTTGCATTCCGATGGCGAATGGAGAAACAATCGTGGTACACGGAGAGAAGCACAATACGCCCCTAAGGATCATCAGTTGTTTGAAAGCCCGCAGATGTTTACAGAAAGGATGTGTCACCTTCCTAGCACACATTGTGGACAAGGAAGCCGCTGAGCCAAAGTTGGAAGACATTCCAGTCGTAAAGGAATATCCTGAAGTCTTTCCCGAAGACTTGCCAGGATTGCCGCCACAAGGACAAGTCGAGTTTCACATTGACTTAGTTCCAGGCGATGTGCCTGTAGCTAAGGCACCTTAGCGACTTGCACCTTCAGAAATGCAAGAACTGTCAACACAACTTCTGGAGTTATTAGACAAGGGATTTATCAGACCAAGCTTCTCGCCTTGGGGAGCTCCAGTTTTGTTCGTTAAGAAGAAAGATGGTAGTTTCCGCATGTGTATCGACTACCGGGAGCTAAAAAAGTTGACCATTAAGAATCGGTATCCTTTGCCAAGGATTGATGACCTGTTTGATCAATTACAAGGTTCGAGTTTTTACTCCAAGATCGATCTTCGATCAGGTTATCACCAGTTGAGAATTCAAGAGGAGAGTATTCCAAAGACTGCCTTTAGGACTCCATATGGACACTACGAGTTCCTAGTAATGTCGTTTGGTCTGACGAACGCACCAGCAGTATTCATGGATTTGATGAATAGAGTTTGCAGGTCGTACCTCGATAAATTTGTGATTGTTTTTATCAATGATATCTTGATTTATTCGAAGACGAAGGAAGAACATGAGCAACACCTAAGAGCCATTTTAGAGCTGCTTAAGAAAGAGAAGTTATACGCTAAGTTCTCAAAGTGCGAGTTCTGGCTGCGTGAGGTTCAGTTCCTTGGTCACGTGGTTAACGGAAATGGAATCCATGTGGATCCTACAAAGATTGAACCGATCAAGAATTGGGAAACTCTGAAGACGCCAACAGAGATCCGTCAGTTCCTAGGTTTGGCAGGGTATTATCGCAGATTTATTTAGGATTTTTTGAAAATCGCTCAACCATTGACCTCCCTCACTCAAAAGGACAAGAAGTATGAATGGGGAGATAAACAAGAAGAAGCATTTCAGTTGTTGAAGAACAAGCTTTGTGATGCACCCATTTTATCCCTACCCGAAGGCACTGATGACTTCGTGGTATATTGCGACGCTTCACGTCAAGGTTTAGGCTGCGTGCTGATGCAGCGACAGAAGGTTATAGCTTATGCTTCACGCCAGTTGAATATTCATGAGAAGAACTACACCACACATGATTTGGAGCTAGGCGCTGTGGTGTTTGCTTTGAAGATCTGGCGACATTATTTGTATGGCACGCGATGCACAATCTTTACTGATCACAAGAGCTTACAACATATATTCGATCAGAAAAAACTTAATATGAGACAGAGACGATGGGTAGAGCTGTTAAATGATTATGATTGTGAAATCAAGTATCACCCAGGGAAGGCGAATGTGGTCGCAGACGCCTTGAGTCGGAAGGAAAGAATCAAGCCCATAAGGGTTAGGGCTTTGGAAATGATTGTACAAATGGACCTCTCATTGCGCATTCGTGCAGCGCAGAGAGAAGCTCTTAAAAGGGAGAATCTTGTGAATGAATATCTCTGTGGGATGGAGAAACAGTTAGTACCCAATGGGGAAGGAACGTTGTGCTTCATGAAACGAATTTGGGTTCCCCTCTTTGGCGGTCTTAGAGATGTAATTTTTTATGAAGCCCACAAGTCACGGTACTCGATCCATCCAGGGTCGGATAAGATGTACCAGGATTGAAAGGCGAAGTTGCAACGTATGTTGGCAAACGCTTAACTTGTGCCAAAGTAAAGGCTGAATATCAGAAGCCTTCAGGACTTCTGCAACAACCTGGAGTACCCATGTGGAAATGGGAGCAGATTTCAATGGATTTTATAATGAAGTTACCAAGGACGCCCAGAGGTTATGATATGATTTGGGTAATCGTAGACCGTCTGACGAAATCTGCATAATTTTTATCGATCAGAGAGAAAGATAACACCGGTAAGCTTGCTGAGCTGTACCTAAGAGAGATAGTTGCACGACATGGAGTGCCTCTATCGATCATTTCTGATAGAGACGGAAGATTCGTGTCAAGGATTTGGCAATCCTTCCAAGAAGCCTTTCGTTCTCAGTTGAATCTGAGTACTTCCTTTCACCCACAAACGGATGGCCAGAGTGAACGAACGATTCAAACATTGGAAGACATGCTGCGAGCTTGCGTAATGGATTTGGGTGGTAGTTGGGACACCCATCTACCCTTGGTAGAATTCTCGTACAACAGCTACCATGCGAGCATCCACGCTGCACCATTTGAAGCTCTCTATGGACGCAAGTGTCGATCACCGTTATGCCGGGCAGACGCGGGTGATAGACAGCTTGTTGGTCCTGAATTGGTTCTAGAAATGACATACAAGATTACACAGATCCGAGAGCGCATCAAGGCGGCTCGTGATCGACAAAAGAGTTATGCGGACCGAAGAAGGAAACCGTTGGAGTTTGAAGTAGGAGATATGGTCTTACTAAAAGTCTCACCCTGGAAGGGTGTAGCACGCTTTGGGAAGCGTGGAAAGTTGAACCCGTGATATATTGGACTGTTCAAAATCCTGGAAAGGATTGGTCTTGTAGCTTACAAGTTGTACCTACCCGCAGAACTGAATGGCGTTCATGATACATTTCATGTATCTAATCTGAAAAAGAGTCCAACTCAAGAAACAGTTGTCATTCCTGCCGACGAAGTTCACATTGACGACACACTCCACTTTACTGAAGAACGTGTTCAGGTTACTGATTGGAAGGTTAACAAGACGCGACGGAGTAGTGTTAAACTCGTCAAGGTTCGTTGGAATGCGCGTCACGGCCCAGAGTTCACTTGAGAGCGTGCGGATCGCATGAAGGCGAAATACCCACACTTGTTCCCCAAGACCCCTGCAGCTAGTAGCAGAACTAAAATTTCAGGACGAAATTTTCTTAACAGGGGGAGAATGTGACAAACGTAAAAAATACAGGTATCCGTACAATTAATTAATATTGATTAGTGCTTAATGACTGTGCTGAATTACAATTAATGACTTAAACTGCTTTCTGATTACTGCATCATACTTACATGTGCATCACATTTCATACTGTCACATCATTTTTACATACAAACTTTAGTGACATAAACGATGTACGAAGCACAGCTAGCACAGTTAGCGGATAACTCAGAAAAATGCTGACGATGTCAGTACATAGACAAACAGTGTTTTGAGACTCCGTATGTGCCAGGGACAAGGTACTACACTAGTATGGTGTGTAGGGAAGTAAGGACCATAAAAATGCGTCACTATGGTGTGCCTAAAACCCACTCAAAGTGCTGAATCCAACATTTTTAAGCAAAAATCAGCATTTTAACAAGTTTGTAACATGCAAAAATATGGCAAAATGGTCCTGAATGCTTTCCTAAGTATCGGGAATTAAAAGTGTCACAAAAGGGTACATAAAGATCACTAAACGGAATAGTTTGACGCTTTAACGAACCGGTATCTAACCGAACAACCGGACAATACCCGAAACACCAGAATTACACTAGATGCATTGTTTTAATGTTTCTGAGCTAGTTACGATCCCCGAACACCCTAACACACTATATAATGCATGATAGACATAAACACTAACTAATACACTTAAGATCCTAACTAATCATCTAACTAAACATTAAAACCCAACCAAGATACCCCCCCCCCCCCAAGTAGACGGTCACATATGTGACCCCACCATAATCTTCCATGATCTTGTTAGATATGATTGGATCTCATTTGATTTAGTGAAGGATTTGTATTGTACTTAATAAACACATAAACCATTGGATAAAAGAATTAGAGGTTATAAGAAGGATTAGAACTCATCACACTTCACACCACAACTCTCTCCCTCTCCTCCCTCTTCTCTCGGCCGAGAACCACACCAACACCACCACCACCTTTCATCCATCATCCATTGATTTCAAGTTGTACTCAAGGTGTAAGGAGCCATACAAAGAAGTTTGGTGGTCTTGGATCTTGAAGGACCTCACCCGATTACTTTTATCCTCCACATTTGTCATCTTCAACATCTTGTGTTCTTCCCTAGCCTTGTGCTAGTAGTAAGGCCCTCATAACCCTTTGTTACTTCATATATTGTTGGTTAAAAGATGATATACATTATTAATCATGATGAACACTAAAGAACATATTCATAAAACTCTAACATAAGCTTGTCATATGATGAACTCTTGATGAAATAATGTTGTTTAGTGTATGTATGATACTTGATTGTTGTTTTCTTGAGATTATGATGTTGATCATCATAAGGAACTTGCTAGATTGTGATTAAACACATGATACCAAACTGTCGAAGGAATCCTAGTTCACTACAATCGAAGCTCTGATACCAAACTGTCACACCCTGACTTTTGCGGAAGCGTATGATGTGTGACTTGCTCAATATCATTGCATTCAAATATAATAAACAACTATATGATTAAAACATGATGTTCATCCATTCAAAAGTTTGAAATGTTACAAACACAAGTCATTTAAGTTTCAACTAAAACCCTCATGTATGTTACAAAACAAAATTGGATGACATCTAAACTTGAAATTTACGTCTTGAAAACAACACCAGCGCCCAAGATCCATCTTGTTTCCTGAAATACATGTAATTTTGAAAACATCAACAAAAGTTGAGCGAGTTCATGTGTATCTGTATGAGTTCTAATAATCTTGTAAACATTTGTAAGTATGCCTTTGTAAACCGGTATGAAAGCGTCTATGAACAGATCAATTAATGTGTAGCTAATACATTAATATGTGTGCAATGGTGCAGGAAGGCTCAAACCTTGAGGATTTTGTACCGGGCCTCCGGCTGTAAGACATAGTCACCAGCTTCGGCCACTTCCGGCCCAGGGGTGGGGCTCGCAACACCCAAATAGATCAATCACTCATGTCCCTCGGTCCTTATACGAGGATTATTGGTCTTAAGTGTTGTACCCACCACTCACATGATCTAACAGTTCATTCCTTAGCTAACCATACCATTTGTAAACGTTTGTAACATTTGTAACATGTATTTCACCCCCGAAGTTATAAACCGAAAACAGTTAAAAGAAAAGGGGAACATGAACTCACTGATTTGCGTCCCGTCTCCTGTATACCCAAAGTATGTATCCTTACGCCGTACTACAACCTACACACGTGCCAGGTTTTGTTAGACGTTTAGGTCGTGTAACGAATTTTTGTCTTAGTTGCTTTGTTAAGACTTAGTATCATTTGAGTTACGTTTTTTATGTACATTGTATAATTCCAAGGTGTACAATTATTAGTTAAAATAATAATTTTTTAACTTAAATTATATTTGTCAATTATATGGAATATTTGCTAAAATAATATATTTTTGACTTATATCATTTGAAATTCCTTCATGAATATTTTCCCAATGATGGTATCATTATACTTGTGTATTTTTAGTCTAGTATATTTTCCCAAGTATTGGTGGCGTATTCCGGTGTGTATTTGTACGTACGAAAATACATATTTTCTTGTATTTATTAAGTATTCTTATACTTAATTTTGTATTTAATTTTCCGGAATATTATTTTTAGGCAACTAAAAATCACCAAATTTATATTCTCAAAATATATATATTTTAAGAGAATTTTTATAGAAAAATATCTATAAATTCCTTCTTGGCAAAAATAATATACCTTGATATATATCTCAAAAATAATATATATTTTTAAGATTAACATTAGAAAATGTATATTTCCATTTTTCACCAAAAATAATATATTTTTAACTTGTTTAAAAAAATATTTATTTTTCTCCTCTCAAAATAATATATCTTCAAATTGTTTAAGAAAATATATATTTTTCTCCTCTCAAAATAATATATCTTCGAATTGTTTAAGAAAATATATATTTTTCTCCACTAAAAAATAATATCTTTTCTAGTTGACAAAATATGATATATTTTGTAATATTTGTAAAATTCATATTTTTCCGTTTCTTTGGTTTCCAAAATACCGTTTAACTCATTTATCGAAATATATGAATTTATTTCCGGCATATATATTCTATAGTCCATAGTTCTTGTTCGGTTTTTCCAATATTCGGGTATAGATTATATATTTATTTGCTTGGAACTTTTGGTAATATTTTATATTACAATTTTGGTATTTTGGTGCGTTATATTATTTTCATGTTTCAAAAAAAAAATATAACTAATACACATAATATTCAAGTAGCACACAAATTGTGATATCTAAATATGTATTTTCCTAAATATATACTTAGTCATTTTTATTTATCAAAAACCAACCTCCAATATTTGAAATTTTTGTAACAAAATTATGGCAAATTTTTATATGAAAACCTTGATAAAAATTTACTTATAAACACTTGTTTAAAAATATTTTTCTAAGTGTTTAATTTCTACAAAAATTTTGCCATAGTTTCCCCTTAAAAATGGAGGTTTCCATGCTTTCAAAGCATATCATTTTCTTTTAAAATCATTATCAATCATCAACAATTCATTCAAGACTTACCATGAGCCAAAATCATGCAATTTACACTACATCATGAACTTGAAATTTTGTAAAAATTTGTAGTAGTAACTATCTATGTTGTTAAGTAAGCTTAGTTACCCCTAAAAATATGGTTATTTGTTTATAAATCTCATTCTTGTAAAATTTAGTCTTTTACAACTTGTAGGATGATTTTCTAAAAATGATTCTTTTCGTATTCTTCTTATTATCAACAATTTTCTAAGCTTGATTTAACACTAAAAACATGTTTAACTTCTTTAAAAGTCATGATCTTATAAATCTTGTAAATAACTTTGGTTTCTTGAGAAAACTAGTTTTGAAATCATCCATTTATAAGACTCATAACATGCATCAATAATCATCATGCTCAAAAACAATCTTATATTCAAGTTCATAATCCACATAAAGGATGATCATTTTGATTTTTCACAAGATTCATCCTCTCACTTGCTAGATCATGTGTTTAATCACAATCTAGCAAGCTTCTTATAATGATCAACATTATAATAACAAGAAATCAACAATCAAGATATACACATACACTAAATCAACTTAGATTTTATGTTATTAAGCTTTATGTGAAAGTTCATCTTCTTGGTTCCTTATGATTCTTATGATTAACCACTTACATAATCTTTTAACCATTAAAATGAGAAGTAAAATCAAGTTATAAGAGGCTTACTACTAGCACAAGGGCTAGGGAAAAATCAAAGATGAAGAAGATGATGAACAAGGTGGATAAAAGCTTATGGTATTCAAGCTCCAATGCCTCCAAGCTTCTTAAATTAGCTCCTAGCACCGTAGGATCACCTTGGATTGTATAAGATTGAAGTGAAAGTGGTGGGGTTGTGGTGGTGGGTGGCGGCCATGAGCAAGGAAGAGAAGAGGAGAAGTGAGTGTGTTTGAATGATGAAGAAATGAAAGAGTATAATGATCCTTAGGTTCTTATAAACTTCTTTCCAACAACAATTTAACTATTGGTCTATGTGTCTCAAAAGTGATAAACAAATGAGTTAAACATATAAAAGAAAATCATGGGTAGGTCCCCATGTTCATAACCGTAAGTGGGGGGGGGGGGTATGGTTGGGATGTAAAACTTAGTTAGTTAAGTTAGTTAGGTTTTAATGGGAAATAGTTAGTGTTTTATGTATTATGGTGTTTTAGGGTGAATTATGATGTTCGGTGGCCATAACTAGCTTCGTAACACTAAAACAATGCTTCTAGTGAAAATTTGGTGTTTCGGGTAGTGTCCGGTTGTTCGGTTGGTTACCGGTTCGTTATGGTGCTAAATTACATGGTCTAGTGTGCTTTATGTTCCCTTTTATGAAAGTTTTGGTTCCCGACACTTAGGAAGGTATTCTGGACCATTAAACCAATATTCTGCATTATATTTTGTTATTAAAAAGCTGATTTTTGCTCAAATATGCAGAATTCTGCAGTTTTAGAGTGTTTCGGGCACTTTCCGGCACTTAAACTATCACTCGGAAGGCAGTTTTGTAATACCTACTTTCCTACACACTATCCTAGTGTGACTCTTGGTTTCGGACTCGTTCTGTGTCTTAATATCTTGTCTGTCCGAGTATTGAACTCTCGTCAGTACTTCTAGTTTGCCTGATAACTGTGCTAACTTTGTTCTGTGCACTAATTGAATCACATTGTGTTGCATGTAATAATGATAAACATCCTTGTAACATGAGATGCACTTGTATGTATTTGGCAGTAATCAGAGAATCATTCATGTCATTAATTTAATCATGCACAGTCATTAAAGCGCAAATTACTGCTTAATATTGTACGGAATATGTGGAAAAGTGCCGGTTGTCACATTCTCCCCCCGTTAAAAGAATTTTGACCCGAAATTCAAGCTGTGTTATCGGTTGCAGGGGAGTTGTGAAACAAACACGAATATTTTGATTTGATTTGGTCTTTACGCTCCCAAGTAAACTCTGGGCCATGACATGAATTCCAACGAACTTTGACAGTTTAATGCAACTTCTTTGTGTCTGGTGAACCTTCCAGTCCGTAACCTCGTCAGGTTATTCAGTAAATTGGAGTTTATCGTTAGCGTGAATCTCGTCTGCGGGAATGACTACTGTCACTTGGAGTTTCTTGAGATTTGACACGTGAAACGTGTCATGAACACCACTAAGTTATTCTGAAAACTTTAGTTTGTATGCAACGGTTTCGATCCCTTCCAGGATCTCGAAGGTTCCAATGTACCGTGGGTTCAACTTTCCACATTTACCAAATCGTACCACACCTTTCCAAGACGATACTTTCAGTAAAACCATGTCTCTAACCTCAAATTCCAATGGTTTTCGTCACTTGTCGACGTAACTCTTCTGTCTATCACGAGCTAACTTGATACAATCACGTATCAGAGCAATTTTGTCCATAGTTTCTTGAATCAACTCGGGGACAATAAACCGTTTATCTCCGGTCTCCGCCCAAGGAGTACCATACTAGAAATGGCGCCAGATCTTCAACACGAAGATCACAACACCTAGGTCAAGGTTGTGCGTCGTGTAGTCCTTCTCATGCACCCTTAATTGACGTGACGCGTAAGCGATGACTTTGTAACATCTGTGCTTGTCATCATTGTGAACAGTTCAATTATCAATAAAACAATGTTATTTGATCCCAATGTTTGTTTGGTTATGTTTTACATTTTTCATGTTTTGACTTTTGTTCAATTTCAAACTTTACATCGCTTTCTGGAGAGTTATACGCAAATTGGTGCGTAAACGTAATCAGTTTAACACGACAAATACTCCGAAACATCAACATATACTTAACGTACCTTAAATAACCTTTACATAACTTAGAAATAAGTTTTGAAGGCTTTGGTATGGCAAAAACAAGTTAATTCGTCTACAGGGACTAAATTTGACAAACTGCGAAAGTATGCCAACTTGAACTATAACAGACATTTCGGAACATGAACATAAGTTAAACATACCATAAATATCCTTTACATAGCTTAGAAATAGGCTTTGAGGGGTTCGGTGTGCTAAAAGAAACTTTGGGTCATTCAGGGACTAAAAGCGTCAAAACGTGTATTTGAACCCTACGCAATTGCCTTAAGAACAACCAATTCAGGTGGACACCAGAAGCGGAACGTGTATTTGAAGAGATGAATCAGTGCTTGATCAAACACTCGTATCACACCCCGAATTTCCACGTGTCACCGGTGGGCCCGGTGGGGAGTATCATGACGTAGTTGATATCATCATAGTCAAACAACACAAGATATAAATGCACAGCGGAAGCAAAAGATAAATATATTACAATCCGAATATAAAGTAATATCAAGTATTACAACGGAAAGTAAAGGATCCACAGGCGGATCTCAAAACATAAACATTATTCAACAGACTTTAGGCGCCTAGAACTTGCGAGATTCCTTATAAACGCCCTGAGCTTCCAGCCAATTACGTACAGTACCTATCACTTAACCCTTTTGGAAAATACGTCAGTTTTCACTGGTAAATACACTCAACAGACTCATTTTGAAAAGGTTTAATAAAATTGATTTGAATGCACGTGGCACAAACTCTTTATAACTTGGGACAATTATTTGTATATAATCTTGTATACAGTTTTACTTATTTGTCGTCCATCAGGACAGATTAACTGACACGCCACAGGTATAATGCCCACAGGCTATCATCCCTTAAGTGGATTACCAGCTTCGGTATAATGCCCACAAGGATGATACCTCTGAGACGATTACCAGTTTTTACATAATGCAACTGTCAGGTGTACGCCTACACCCCGTGCTTAGGTCGTGGCCATTTCTTCGAATGATGCCAAGGATATCCGGGACATGGTCATTTAACCCCCAAAGGACATACACCAAATAATACATATTAAACAGGTTATGTAAATACATCAATCACAATCCGATTTAGATGACTATATACACCCGACCAAGCGGTACTTTTATAGTGCCGTATCCCAAGCCCGTATAGGGAAAATAAGTTAAGAGTATTTACCTGAGCTAGCTCCTGTCTTAAATAGCAAAAATTTAATAACTCAGTCGTATTCACTTAAGTAAGTGTAGGTACCATTTACTGGAAGGCTCTAGTCTGGAATAATGGTATAAATAACCAATTAGAATGCTAACGGGTCTTTAATTAAGCCTAAGCTTAGACCGGTTAGTCTTACAGAAAGATACGGTTCAAACGCATGATTAAGCGAAGACCGGAATAGAATGTGTTTTAGACCCGACAAGTTTGAAGACTTGTATAATATGGGTAATCTAAACACTTTCTGGATTTTGGGGTAAAATCGATAAGGTTTGACCCGTTTCGGCTAATTTATGTAAACTAGTTACATAAGCCGAACCGTACGCACAAGAGGCGTAACGGGTAATCATAAGGGTCCTAACCAGGTTTCCTAGGTTAATATGCCTCAAATATGTTGTGATATCAGTAGGATACCTTCCATTATGCCCAAAACGAATTTAAACACAACCTATGCCCCGTAGGGGTAATTTGGTCATTTATAAGGTTATAAAGAAGTTTAAGTGTTTACCTGAGTTACAGGTCTGATGTAATCAGCAAACATACTTAATTTAATAAGTTATAACATTAGGGTAAAGTATATATGTGAAATTTATAAATTATAACCAAACTATGCACCGTAGGGGCATTTTGGTAATTTCACATAAGCCGAAAAGCTCAGAACTGAAGTCTGAGTTTAACAACCTTTGCTTACTGTTAAAATATTATAATTTACCTAAAATATCAGTAGGTATCATCCCTTGTATGTTTAAAATAGTTCTATTACATACTATGCGTTAAAAACGCTTAAAAAGGCGATTAGAAGCCATTTCCGGGTTTTATACCTAAAGCTGATATTTTTATTATTCCAGAAGGCTTAAAATAATTTATTTATCATATGTAATCATTAGCAAAAGGTTTGGAGTCAATAAGATATGTAAAACTCATTTTATAGCCCGTAAGGGCAAAACCGACAATTACCGGATTAAGCCTATGACTATAAGTTATGCTCAGCCTAAAATTAACTAAAAATCTTCAAAAATCCCAAAATAATATATTACATCAGTGGGTAATAATTTTGATATCAAAAAGTAGGCTTAACTAGGCTATACGCTAATTACGCCGTTTAATTAACATAAAGCTTTCAATTTACGCTAATGAGCATAACTCTTATTCTACACCTCAAACTGATGTCAAACTTTGGGTACAAGTTTATATATCAGTAACTAAGGTTTCTACTCTTTTACATTTTCAAAAATCACGTTTTAAGGTGAAAAGGGCATAATGGTCAACATATGAGCAATTAACGGAATCATGCATATTAATTGGTTAACTAATGAACCATGGTGTATAATCATAGAGGGTTATACTAGCATGTAACCTGGTCCAAATAGAGCTCTAAGGTATTTCTAAAATATACCATAACGGGTCAGAACTGAACTCAAAGCAAAAGTCAAAGCTTTGCGACTTTCGGTTCCGAACCGGGTCTAAACAGTAAATTGTCAGGTTGAACCTGTTTAGACATGTTCTTATACTAATTACCAAGTTATATTAATGATCAAACAGGTTGTATGTGTTCTACATTGGTAATCATGCATAATTTAGAAATTAAGTATCCTATTGACTTTTTATTAACAAGTTTGACTCGATATTTGACCTAGTTAGAGTGGGAATCAGGGGGAACCCTTTTAAGGGTTTATTACCCACATAATTACCAACTTATAACTACTTTCAATTCGACTAATCACTGGACCATTAGTGATTAATCTTGAAGCCAACCGTTAATTACGACGGTTTGACTTTTAAGCTAAAACTAAGCAAAAACTTAATTAAGAAAGGATAAGCAAACTTACTGAAGTCCTATGCACGAAATGTGAAGCTTAGAGAGGAGTCTTGAGCTCCAAAAATGCTCCAAAGTGCAGATGGAAGGTGTGAAGAACTTGTTGCAACTTAGTGGCCTTTTATAGTGTTTAAATCACCATACATTGTTGACATCTAAGTCTACAACTGACCACAATTCATCCACAAGTGTCCCTAAATGTCTAGGGGTTGTTTAGGGGTCAAGCAAGATGAGGAAAATCGGATAAAAGTCGATTACAAGGGCCATGGCAGACAAGAATCCAACAAAATCCAACAAAAAAAAATAATTCTGATCAGATGTGGCCGTCGCGTAGCGCTACGGCAAAAGGTGTAGTGCTCGCGCTACACGAGCATGTGAGGATCTGACTAAACAATTTTCCATTAATTGCAGTTTTGGTCCCTGGTCCTTCTAAAGGTCACTTTCGTGTCTTGTTTTGCACAATGAGCCCTCTAAATTGACATATAAGGGCTTCAAGACATTTACCCACTTTGTTTAGTCCTCGGTTAACTTTATTGTTACCCGAAAAGACCTAACTTTCAATGTTGACGCTTTAACCCCTTGTATAAGAATTTGATCATAACTTTCTCATACGATAACGAAACTTTATGAAATTTATATCGTGCATTCTAGTGAGCATAATTAACCATTACAAAGCTTCGGGTTTGTCAAAAGGTCACTCAGAGGTATAACTTAAACATGTTGCCACATTTAACCCCTGTAATTTGTAATCACTCACTTTCATTCACAAATAGCTTCGTATGATCCATGATTTATTCGTTTGAAGGTATGAGCATCATGTAGGGTTAATGTACAATATATTTATTCACTGTTGACATTTAGAACTCGTATATTCACATACTTTCCATGATTGTCAACTTTAATCCCTCTATAACATTCTTTCACACGTTCAAACATATGACACGTGTCAACTCATTATAGGACGTGAATTTTCGAGGTGTTACATCCTCACCCCCTTAAAAGAAATCTCGACTTCGAGATTTGTTAAAGTAAAGGAAGTAATGTCTGCCTTATATTGGGCTTAATCTTCCCCGGTACCTTTGAGCCTCTATGGCATTCCAATTGACCTTTATAATACGTACATGTATCTTTTGGAGCTTCTAATCCTGTCGATCCTTAATCGACACAGGTTGCTCATCATATCATAGATCTGTATATCATTATGTGATAGTGTTTCTTGACTTATTGGCGAAACACGTCCTTAAATCATTAGTGTGGGGTGCATTGTGAGTTCCACCGAGCTCCTTAATTAGGTCTTAGCTCGTAAGCTATTTAATCTTGATACATTCGAATCCTTCGAATGATTCTATGTACTCAGAGCCTAACTAGCCTGATAATTTAACAAAATTTGGCACACCCTCCCTGGGTGATACCTCTTGTTGAACCTTATTCCTTAACAAGAATTTAGGAGGGTTGCTACTTTCATAAATTCTTGATTTTCTGCCGAATACTGGCAACTTACAGATGATTAGGGATTTGTATGATCTTATTCGTTGTTTCCAATGCAACTTTCAGATCCAGATAAGTGGACTTTCCAAAGTCTCGTCCATCCAACGGATGTTTTGATATTTCATCTATACAAGGTCTCCAAAGGAGCCACCTTGACACTTATATAACAGCTATTATAGAGAAGTTTATCTTAAGGTGAGATGATTATCCCAACCAAAACTAATCTTAAGGAGTAGCAAATCCTTACAGTTGGTCGAACAAATCGACGATCCTGGGCAGCTGATGGCGATTCTTAATCGTTGCCCAATTAGGGTTGCGGTAATTAATACATAAGCAGTATGAACCGTCTTTCTTATTTATTAACATAAACCCTCAGAATATTGAGTCAGGCTATATGAGCCTATGTCTTAAAACCTACTTAATCAGGGTTTCGATTATTCCATACTCAACATGAAGTTTTCACAATACTCTAGCCCACAGCGGGATGTTAATCTTAACTCTACCTGCCTCTCAGGAGGTAAGCAGGGAAAACTTATGAGAAGATACTTAGGTATAAGGAGATTACAGAGATTTTCCAAATCTCAGACTCCAATTCATTCATCATTGTTTGTGTCAAATAAGTGACACCTGTATGTTACAATTCCACGAATTTCCTTAACCGGAAACAATTACTTGGACAATTCCATCCTGGATATCTTCTTTGAATACCATTAGTTGACTTTAGCACCATATGACCTACCGGAGTATCTTTGTGGCCCCATGTATTAAACCTCCATACTGATCGGGCATGGAAGTAATCTATGGAACTTACTAAGGTACACCAATCCTCATATGACGCTTTTATCATACCATCGGATATTCGGAATCGATTGGGATCAAAGAGATATCAACTACGTATGCTGACGTACTTCTTTTTAGAGAGGGGATACTTCTAAAATTCTGTGACTGAAGGTTTCTGACAGGAACAGAAGAAATGGTCCTTATGACTCGCCTGTGAGTTTTACCTTATACTTAATATCTGGGTTTCTTATGGGAAAAATCTCTAAAAGTTTGCTAAGCTTATGGTCTTTGTGAGAGGCTTAGCAGCCCTGAACCCAACACCACTCTTAGCTATACATCACAATTAGGGATTTATCTAATGTCATTATAAATGTGAGATGCCTCTTAATCATTCATTAGGAGGGTTAAGCGCCTCCATTCTTAATCCTTTTAAATTTAGCCGTAAAATCTATGACAAGTTTAGGGCAGTCTCAGCTTTGACTGGTTGTTTCTTAGTCTATACAACGTGAGTAGCTGAGGTATATCCATACCCAGTATTTCCTTGAATGGTCAAAGGCTCACCATAAGGAATTTTGATAACTACATACTTCTTATTACACCCACAATATGGGCTTGGTCACACGACGACCAATCCATTCCTATGACTATATCGAGTCCTTATATTAATGAAAGCAAGGATAGCGGGAAGAGAATGGTTCTTAATGGATATAAACATCCATCTAATGTTGCTGAAGCAGTCTCTGAGGTACTATCGACCAATTTTACTTTATACTTAACGCTTAGAATTTCAACAGGCAGATTTAATGATTTACAAAATCTAGTGTCTATGAAAGACTTATCTGAACCTGAATCAAATCATATTCTAGTATGAGCGTTATTGATAAAGAAAGTACCTGTTCTGACATCGTCATCCTGAATAGCCTCTTGA
Source organism: Helianthus tuberosus (assembly GCA_030545235.1). Taxonomy (NCBI): domain Eukaryota; kingdom Viridiplantae; phylum Streptophyta; class Magnoliopsida; order Asterales; family Asteraceae; genus Helianthus; species Helianthus tuberosus. The sequence continues at coordinate 33,959 of JARYGA010058114.1, forward strand.
GCATTCATCTGAGAGCTTCCAGCTTTGGTCTTCTTAACTTCCTCAAGCTTTTTAGCGTACTTAGGGCAGTTGTCCTAATGTGCCCTTTTTCATTGCAACCATAGCAGGTTGCGTCTCCCAATCTCTTGCAATCCAAGGTCTTATGCTCCCTGGACTTGCAGATTCCACAGGGTAGAGGCTGAGATTCATATCTGCATTTCCCAAGGTGGTATTTCCTACAGGTTTTGCATCTGGTCTTTTCACCGGTCTACTGTTTGTCCTTCAAATCCTTCCCAGACTTAGTTGCTCCTTCCTTGGCAGTCTTAGGGCAATTAGTACTGATGTGGCCCTTTTCGCCGCAGCTGAAACAGTTTGCATTCTTTATGTCCCTACATTCGTGGGACTGGTGGCTAGCTCTTTTACAGATGCCACATTGCTTTATCTTTTGATTTGATCGACACTGTCCCCAGTGTCTTCTTTTGCAGGTTTTACATTCGGGTTTTGCCTCCTTTGGTTTGGACTGGTTATAGCTTGAACCGGTCTTACCCTTTTTGTAACTCCTATTTGGGGTTTTATAGCACTTTCGCTTATGATCCTTCAACACACGGTCCACAGCGTTGTTTACGGTTGTATTTATCATAGCCTGAAACTCGGTGCTTGTTAAGTTCAGTCTTGCATCATCATTCTGATCAACTGGATGATTGTGAGATTCAGAGAAGTGAGCCATGGTGAAGCTTTGAAGGCTACTAACCAAGTAGAAACAATTTGTTTAATCATATAGCGAATTGTCGAATTTGATGAATAAATAGCCATGGTGCAATTAAACCATATAGGCCAATAGATAGTATTTAATTTATTTGATTATGTTTTGCCTAAGTTTTTAAATAAACCATCTTTGGCGTTTAAGCAGAATATAATCCTTCATATTTATTAGACAGGGGACATAAGTCACGACTGCCAATGTTATACTGACATCTTTTATATATAGCACAAGGGCTTGTTCCAAAGGACTTTTGATGGCTCAAAGGCCTTGTCACTAGGGAAATTTTAAAACATAATCAATGATTTCTTTGGATCTGGAAATTTCATAGTTCATTGTCTTGACAAGAAGCTATGAAATAAAACTATCTTTTTCATGTATTCATCTTTACCCATAGGTATACACCTCGAATGGATGTTTTGATGCGTACATCATGTTCGACGTTTAGTAGCCATGATTCCTATTGATCATTAGGCTAAACAAGGGGGGTTTGGAAAATTTTCCTAATATAAAGATGACAAGTGTGATTTTTATCGCATCACTGCTTCCGGGAGTGTTAACATATTTACAATGTTACAAGGATTTGAATCCTTTGAATAGGTTCTACCATCTTGGCCTCGTCTGGAATGACATATAGGCTAGGTCGTACCTTTAAGATTCTCTTTAATATGTATACTGGCAGGAAAGGAAAGATATTTATTTTATTCAGGATTTTTATCATAAAATCCTAATTTATAAGTTAGTAATAGCACAAAAGGCCTAGTCACGTGGACAAGTTTATTTTATAAGCCATGATTTCAGAGAATCGAGGCATTAAGGTTTGAATCAAAGTTCATTACCTTTTCTTGACAGGGAGTTGTAGGCTACCACTGTCTTTAGTCTCAGAGGACATTAACTATAGCCCGTAGGCACTTCCCTTCTAAAGGATGTTTATAATATGATCATCTTATAGGATGATATAAGCCATGATTTCAGAGAATCGAGGCATTAAGGTTTGAATCAAAGTTCATTACCTTTCCTTGACAGGGAGTTGTAGGCTACCACTATCCTTAGTCTCAGAGGACGTTAATTATAGCCCGTGGGCACTTCACCCTTAAGGGATGATTATTTCAAATAAGGGAATTTAGATTAATCCCCTTTTTAAAAGATGGCCTGTGTGACTTTAACGATTCACAATTTGCCAAAAATGCTAACATACTTACAGATGTTAAGCGGGATTGGAATCCTTTGGATAGGTTTTACCGTCTTGGCCATGTCTGCAATGACAATTAGGCTAGGTTTTACCATCTTGGCTATGTCTGCATTGACATTTAGGCTAGGTTTTACCATCTTGGCCATGTCTGCATTGACATTTAGGCTAGGTTTTACCTTTAAGATTCTTTTAATTTTTAACGCAGAACAATCCTAAATTGAGATGTAAACAAGGACCTGAATCTAATTGTGGAACTACCATCTTGGCCCCGTCTCAAAATAACACGTGGCTAGGTCTTGTCCTTTTTAGATTTTCCATTTTATCATAATGGTAGATCTTATAATATAGGAATGACATTTTAAATATAATCGTTCCATTAAAATTTAAACAAGTATATGGTTGCCCTAAATGGGACTTCTAATAGGAATTGACTTGCCCATGCAAGGGCTAATCATAAAATAACAAAGGAACCAAATAAAGACAAAATAAAACGAATTTGGATTAGTCCTATGTTCTTGTCTAGACTCAAGAATGTGCAACTGTGTAACTGAGATTAAACACAAAAAGGCTAGCATTTAATTCACTCAGTGTTGGCTCTGATACCAACCTGTCACACCCCGAATTTCCACGTGTCACCGGTGGGGAGTATCGTGACGTAGTTGATATCATCATAGTCAAACAACACAAGATATAAATGCACAGCGGAAGCAAAAGATAAATATATTACAATCCGAATATAAAGTAATATCAAGTATTACAACGGAAAGTAAAGGATCCACAGGCGGATCTCAAAACATAAACATTATTCAACAGACTTTAGGCGCCTAGAACTTGCGAGATTCCTTATAAACGCCCTGAGCTTCCAGCCAATTACGTACAGTACCTGTCACTTAACCCTTTTGGAAAATACGTCAGTTTTCACTGGTAAATACACTCAACCGACTCATTTTGAAAAGGTTTAATAAAATTGATTTGAATGCACGTGGCACAAACTCTTTATAACTTGGGACAATTATTTGTATATAATCTTGTATACAGTTTTACTTATTTGTCGTCCATCAGGACAGATTAACTGACACGCCACAGGTATAATGCCCACAGGCTATCATCCCTTAAGTGGATTACCAGCTTCGGTATAATGCCCACAAGGATGATACCTCTGAGTGGATTACCAGTTTTTACATAATACAACTGTCAGGTGTACGCCTACACCCCGTGCTTAGGTCGTGACCATTTCTTCGAATGATGCCAAGGATATCCGGGACATGATCATTTTACCCCCAAAGGCCATACACCAAATAATACATATTAAACAGGTTATGTAAATACATCAATCACAATCCGATTTAGATGACTACATACACCCGACCAAGCGGTACTTTTATAGTGTCGTATCCCAAGCCCGTATAGGGAAAATAAGTTAAGAGTATTTACCTGAGCTAGCTCCTGTCTTAAATAGCAAAAATTTAATAACTCAGCCATATTCACTTAAGTAAGCATAGGTACCATTTACCGGAAGGCTCTAGTCTGGAATGATGGTATAAATAACCAATTAGAATGCTAACGGGTCTTTAATTAAGCCTAAGCTTAGACATGTTAGACTTACAGAAAGATAGGGTTCAAACGCATGATTAAGCGAAGACCGGAATAGAATGTTTTTTAGACCCGACAAGTTTGAATACTTGTATAATATGGGTAATCTAAACACTTTCTGGATTTTGGGGTAAAACCGATAAGGTTTGACCCGTTTCGGCTAATTTATGTAAACTAGTTACATAAGCCGAACCGTACGCACAAGAGGCGTAACGGGTAATCATAAGGGTCCTAACCAGGTTTCCTAAGTTAATATGCCTCAAATATGTCGTGATATCAGTAGGATATCTTCTATTATGCCCAAAACGAATTTAAACACAAACTATGCCCCGTAGGGGTAATTTGGTCATTTATAAGGTTATAAAGGAGTTTAAGTGTTTACCTGAGTTACAGGTCTGATGTAATCAGAAAACATACTCAATTTAATAAGTTATAACAGTAGGGTAAAATATATATGTGAAATTTATAAATTATAACCAAACTATGCATCGTAGGGGCATTTTGGTAATTTCACATAAGCCGAAAAGCTCAAAACTGAAGTCTGAGTTTAAGAACCTTTTCTTACTGTTTAAATATTATAATTTACCTAAAATATCAGTAGGTATCATCCCTTGTATGTTTAAAATAGTTCTATTACATACTATGCGTTAAAAACGCTTAAAAAGGCGATTAGAAGCCATTTCCGGGTTTTATACCTAAAGCTGATATTTTTATTATTCCAGAAGGCTTAAAATAATTTATTTATCATATGTAATCAGTATCAAAAGGTTTGGAGTCAATTATATATGTAAAACTCATTTTATAGCCCGTAAGGGCAAAACCGACAATTACCGGATTAAGCCTATGACTATAAGTTGTGCTCAGCCTAAAATTAATTAAAAATCTTCAAAAATCCCAAAATAATATATTACATCAGTGGGTAATAAGTTTGATATCAAAAAGTAGGCTTAACTAGGCTATACGCTAATTACGCCGTTTAATTAACATAAAGCTTTCAATTTACGCTAATGAGCATAACTCTTATTCTACACCTCAAACTGATGTCAAACTTTGGGTACAAGTTTATATATCAGTAACTAAGGTTTCTACTCTTTTACATTTTCAAAAATCACGTTTTAAGGCGAAAAGGGCATAATGGTCAACATATGAGCAATTAACGGAATCATGCGTATTAATTGGTTAACTAATGAACCATGGTGTATAATCACAGAGGGTTATACTAGCATGTAACCTGGTCCAAATAGAGCTCTAAGGTATTTCTAAAACATACCATAACGGGTCAGAATTGAAGTCAAAGCAAAAGTCAAAGCTTTGCGACTTTCGGTTCCGAACCGGGTCTAAACAGTAAATTGTCGGGTTAAACATATTTAGACATGTTCTTATACTAATTACCAAGTTATATTAATGATCAAACAGGTTGTATGTGTTCTACATTGCTAATCATGCAAAATTTAGAAATTAAGTATCCTGTTGACTTTTTATTAACAAGTTTGACCCGATATTTGACCTAGTTAGAGTGGGAATCAGGGGGAACCCTTTTAAGGGTTTATTACCCACATAATTACCAACTTATAACTACTTTCAATTCGACTAATCACTGGACCATTAGTGATTAATCTTGAAGTCAACCGTTAATTACGACGGTTTGACTTTTAAGCTAAAACTAAGCAAAAACTTAATTAAGAAAGGATAAGCAAACTTACTGAAGTCCTATGCACGAAATGTGAAGCTTAGAGAGGAGTCTTGAGCTCCAAAAATGCTCCAAAGTGCAGATGGAAGGTGTGAAGAACTTGTTGCAACTTAGTGGCCTTTTATAGTGTTTAAATCACCATAGATTGTTGACATCTAACTCTACAACTGACCACAATTCATCCACAAGTGTCCCTAAGTGTCTAGGGGTTGTTTAGGGGTCAAGCAAGATGAGGAAAATTGGATAAAAGTCGATTACAAGGGCCATGGCAGACAAGAATCCAACAAAATCCAACAAAAAAAAAATTCTGATCAGATGTGGCCGTCGCGTAGCGCGACGGCAAAAGGTGTAGTGCTCGCGCTACGCGAGCATGTGAGGATCTGACTAAACAATTTTCTAATAATTGCAGTTTTGGTCCCTGGTCCTTCTAAAGGTCACTTTCGTGTCTTGTTTTGCACAATGAGCCCTCTAAATTGACATATAAGGGCTTCAATACATTTACCCATTTTGTTTAGTCCTCGGTTAACTTTATTGTTACCCGAAAAGACCTAACTTTCAACGTTGACGCTTTAACCCCTTGTATACGAATTTGATCATAACTTTCTCATACGAAAACGAAACTTTATGAAATTTATATCGTGCATTCTACTGAGCATAATTAACCGTTACAAAGCTTCCGGTTTGTCAAAAGGTCACTCAGAGGTATAACTTAAACATGTTGACACATTTAACCCCTGTAATTTGTAATCTCTCACTTTCATTCACAAATAGCTTCGTATGATCCATGATTTATTCATTTGAAGGTATGAGCATCATGTAGGGTTAATGTACAATATATTTATTCACTGTTGACATTTAGAACTCGTATATTCACATACTTTCCATGATTGTCAACTTTAATCCCTCTATAATATTCTTTCACACGTTCAAACATACGACACGTGTCAACTCATTATAGGACGTGAATTTTCGAGGTGTTATAACTCGACCCTTACCATGTTGCGTGAGAAGGAGCCACTGACGATCTACCTATCTGCCTCAGATATAGAAGTAGACGTAGTACTCCTTGTGGACTAGGAAGGGGTTGAGACACCGACTTACTACCTTAGCAAAGTGCTCACTGATTCCGAGACTCGCTACTCGATAATGGTAAAGCTTGTGCTTGCACTTGTGCACACATCTAGGCGCTTACGCCAATACTTCACTTGGCACATTATCAATGTCCACACGAATTATAAGATTGGTCACATCCTAGCCTAACCAGAGATATCGAGCTGCCTAACCAAATAGGCTATAGAATTAGGGGGATAAAACCTATTCTATAAACCTAGTTCCACCATAAAGGGACAGGTGCTCGCCCGTTTTGTAACTGAAGTGCCAAGGAAAGAATCTAAGAATGTGAAGCCGAACAAGAACCAACTCCTGCACCGCCTGCCACGGATGTGTGGAACCTTTACACCGACGGAGCCTCAAATGAGGATGGTTCAGGCGAAGGGTTGTGCCTCGTAAACCCCGACAAGTAGGAATTTACATAGGGCATCCGCCTCGATTTCAAACGCACCTACAATGTGGCAGAATACTAAGTTTTCCTCGCAGGACTTCGGTTGGCGCTCAAAATGGGTGTCCACAACCTAAAAGCGCACTTCGACTCACTTCTAGTTGCGGGTCAGATCACCAGTTTTTATGACGCAAAGGGTGAAACCATGTCGTTATACCTTGCACAAGAAAAGGAGCTAATCCAACGTTTTTAGTTGTTCAAGATAGCACACGTCAACCGAAGTTAAAACAAACCTACGGATGCCCTAAGCAAAATTAGCATCAATAAGTTTTCAACATCTAGCCAAAGACGTCCTCATAGAGGTCCTGAAGAGTCCATATGTTCCCCTACGTAAGGTGAATGTGATCCAAATGGGTGTACCATCTTGGATGACACCCATCATCGCTTACTTGTTGTGCAATACCAGTTGTCCGACGAGATATTGTATAGAAGAACTTTTATGGGGCCGCTATTATGCTCTGTGGATTCCAAGGATTCCAACTACCTCATACGCGAAATTCATGAGGGTATCTGCGACATTTAGGCAGGACCACACATGGTGGTAGCCTAGGGGATGAACGTCAGGTATTACTGGCGAGGGATGCATTTAGACCCTGTCAGGTAGTTGGGCAAGTGTGACTCATGCCAAAGACATATGCCCAAAACGTTGTGCCCAAAGAATGAACTAGACTCGGTAACAATGGCCTGGACTTTCCAACAATGGACTATTGATCTCATGGAACCGTTTCCAGATACTCCTGGTGTGGCAAAGTTCATCTTCATTGCCATCGACTATTTTAAGAAGTAGGTCGAAGGGAAGGCACTTGCATCCACAACCATTGTTGTGGTCAAGAAGTTCATTTGGCCTCCCAGTGAGCATCGTCATAGATAATGGCACCAACTTCACACATGAAGGTTTGCAGAAGTGGCTAGCCGACTTGCAAATCGAGCACATCTTTACATCCGTAGCACACCCACAAGGGAATGGCAGGTTGAGCGCATTAACTGCAGTGTCATTGATGGAATCAAAGCAAGACTTGGGACTAAGCGAAGAGGGTGGGTTGATGAGTTACCAAGCATCATGTGGGCTTATCGCACCCTACCCTACCCAAGACAAGTAACGGCGAGACACCCTTCAGCCTAAGCTATGGTTCTTAGGTAGTGATTCTCGCTGAAATCAAACTCCATTCACCACGATTGCTTGCCATCAACTCCATTAGTAATGAGGCTGAACGCCGTCTAGACTTAGACCTCTTGGAAGAAAGGCGCGAGAATGCGGCCATAAACGAAGCCAAGTACAAGTCTAATGTGGAAAAATACTACAATACGAGAGTGAACATATGCACTTTCAATGTGGGAGACTACGTCTTCTGCGAAAATGAAGCCTCTAATGCATAACACCCAGGTAAGCTTGCCACAAAGTGGGAAGGACCTTACGTCATACATGAGGTCCTTAGTAGACGCGCATACAAACTTTAAAAGTTAGATGTCAGAATCATTCCTCGCATGTGGAATGCCGTGCAACTAAGAAAATGTTACATGTTAGGATACAATCTATTGTAATCAAGGCAATTCACCAAATATATCTTTATTAATACAAAGTGTCATTTACATTATTTTTCATGCCTACAGACATATAAAGGGTGCTACAAATGCGCGCACCACTTTGGGTGTATCCAAAAGCATATTGGTAAAACAAGTTCATTTACACCTGCGATCTTCCAGGCATGCTGCAGCTCCATGCGCATAACCAGATTGTTTGTTGTACTAGACATGAGGTCCTTTTAAAATGCAAGTCTTCTACGCAGGCTTGGGTATCGAACCCATCGTCCTGCCACGAACTTGAGCCAATTTTTTTTTGTGACACAAGCACAAAACGATCATACACACGCAAATATTGTAGATCCAACAGTTTATACACATGCACAACAGTAATAATATATACATACGCCTCTTAAAGGCTAAAAAATACATGCGTACAAGTCAAATAACATGGTTGAACTCGTGCAACTAACAGAGGTTGCGGGAGGTTGGAACTTGTTCACACCCGCAAGGGCCAATCTACGGAATGCATGCCGGGTTAGGTGAAACTTGTTTAACTCCCGCTCCAGCAGAGGTTGCGGTAGGGTGGAACTTGTTTTCAAGGCTATATCAACTATTACAAGGGCTAACAGCCTATACAGCATGCATGCCGACTTCCTTCTTAAACTCCGGAGGTACCTTCGCCCCCACCACCTGTGCCACCTTGGTTGGTGATTCGAATAACGCTTTCAACCGTGTAAAGAAGTCATCATGTTGTAAAGCTTCAACAACAAGGTCTATGACAAGGAGACGTCTGTGATCATAAGCAGTTTGTGTCGCATCTAATACATCTCAAGTGTTGACAACATGCATCTACTAGTACTGATCATTCCATTCAGCATGCAAAGCCTCGACAACATGTGCCACACACTCCTGGCAACCTTCATGGAGACCATTCAGATGCATGGTAAGAGTCAACGTCGCAACTGCAGTGTCCAATTCAACAAAATTGAGCTCCGAATTGGCAGCCTACGCATTAATGAAAAGGAATTAAACACAAGATAAATTACAAAGAAAACCATAAAGGTTGAAGAGCGAACTACTTACGTGCGCAATTCCATATTAGTGTAACCAAAGGTAGTCATTCATCAACACTTCCAGCAAAGCCTCAACATCCGCGCGAGCTTTCTTAGCAATGTCTAGCTCAAATTCAGTAGTATCTCATCTTTCTTCAACTGAATCAGTACGAACTCTCTGCTCACCCTAATTGATCTCCAGAGAATCACATTTTTCTTGGCTCTCTATCAACCGCCGCTTCAGCTCAATAATCTCGATATCTTTGGTTTGTAAATCGTTGGTAAGCCTAGCACAACGGCGCATGACCTCTAAGTATTAGATCAGATCATACTGAGGCTTCTCAACCTCCACGTCTCGAACAAGAGTGCAGACGCCTCAACGTCTTTCTGTTTGGATTGCTAGAGATGTGATTTAGCCTCGTCGAGCACTCTTGTAACTCAGCATTTTGATTTTAAAGCGCTTCATTCACCGCTTTGAAATTCATATTCTCTTCACGAGCTGCATACAAAGTTCAGTTGTCTTTCTTGCATGCTTCAGAACACTGCTTGCGCACATCTGCTAGCTCTGCGACAGCCTTATTAGCCCTTTTGTTAGCTCCGATCACTGCCCATTCAGCGATTCTTTTTTCTTGCGCAAAATTGGCTTGCGTCTCCGCAAGTTGAGCGTGCATGACAACAAATTTCTGTATGTCAGCTTGGAGCAAGGAAGATGAAGCAGCAAAGGCATCATTCTCTATATGCATTGTGTGCCACTCACATGTAATTTGGTTCCTAGTCAACATGGAGTTAGTCATGGCAAAGACATGCTGGCAGTATAAGTTGTCATGGGAACAAGTCCTTTGGAGCAAAACTTTTGTAGGAAAAATTGCACCTTACAAGAATTTACGATAGGTAGTAGCAATACCATAGGTATCACCCTGTTTTAATAACCATGGGGGACACTACACATCACCCGGCGATAATAATACATCGCCTTCGTTTCATGCGGAAGAATAGGATGGGGCTCAACCTCTTCATCATGAACATAACTACCACTAGCACCCGCGGCCTGGGAAGATTTCCGAGTGGTTTCCCTTTGTGTGGTGTGACTAATCAACGATGGGTAATCTTCTTCTTACTCTTTAACTCCCTCGAGGGAGACATGGCTAAAATCGCCTATAATTACAAATACGTCTGGGCCAAAAGATTTAAAAATTGGTTCGCGAACGGGTTTCACAATTTTTTCTTGCACACCTTTACCCGGATCAACACCCTCTACACTATTTCCATGCATGCCTTTGCTCGCCTTAGCTTTCTTCAAATTCCCCCTCTACACAACACCCGACCCATGCTCCTCCATTTCAATATGTTTATCTTTGTGTTAGACCACAGGAGGTACACCACTTTCCGAAGTGGATGAGGAAGAAACAACTTTTGATGACATCTCCATCTAGTTAATAAATGTAAACTTTAGTTGGGGGGGAGCTGAACCTGTTAACACAAAATAATACTTAACACACGTAGGCAAATATACAAATGTAGAAGTATCAAGAAGCATGGCCGCACATACCAGTAGACAACTGGTGGTTCATCACTATGATGGGAATGGACTCGAAAGCCCCTCTTTTCTTCACAACTGGCGTTTCATTGTGGCTTTCTGGTTGTTTATTCTTCACAGCCAGCTTGCGCTCCAACTCTCTGGCAAGGCTCTGATCTAGATGCACGGGAGCAGATGTGGGGGTCGCACCAGCATGAGTATCTTTCGTAGGCAAACTCCCCGTATCCATGCTAGATTCAGTCCGCTCACTCTTATTTCCACTTGCACCATCAAGTCTAGCAAGTGTATCAAAAATGATTACCTGGTCATCGAGGGTAGCTTTTATGGCTAGTGGGTTACCTTTCCTACGACTTTATGCTTAAGAACCACCAAGGCTCTTTCCAAGACCTTCAAAGGGTCGTAGGTGACATGTCTAGAAAACTAGAGGAGAGATTACCCGGTCAGTTTGCGGGTAACACCCAACCGAACCCTAACGCCCATGCCAAAGCCATTACCACTCGTAGTGGCAAAACCGTAGGGAACCCGAGATTTGAGGAGAGAGTAGTAGAGGAAGATGAGGAGATTGTAGATGAAGAAATCGAGATGGAGGCTCCCGGCAAAGTGCAATTGAGGCTAAGACCAGCAAGTACGGCACAGCTCGGTGAGCCTCAAGGAGAGAAGAAAGAGGAGAAACCACCCGTAGACATTAGACCTTCTCCACTAGTAGACCATTCGCGTGTCCCATTTCCTACACGTCTTAGGAATCAGAAGTACTCCAAGGAATACGAGCAATTCTTAGATATCTTCAAGAAATTGAAGATTAACCTACCTTTCATCGAGGCACTCCAATCTATGCCCAAGTACACGAAATTTTTAAAGGACCTTCTTAGAAACAAGGAGAAGTTGGGGGAGTTGTCGAATGTTCCATTGAATGGAGGGTGCTCAATAGTCGTGCTAAATAAGCTTCCTGAAAAGCTTACCGATCCCGACATTTTTACTATTCCATGTCTATTTGGTACTAACACCAATACTCGAGCCTTAGCTGACCTAGGTGCTAGCATCAATTTGATGCCCTTTTCTCTCTACGAGAAGCTAGACTTAGGCAAGCTTTCACCTACCCGTATGACATTATCTTTAGCCGATTGGTCCATGAAATACCCGAGGGGTATTGTTGAGAATTTGCTTGTTAAGGTCGACAAGTTTGTTTTTCCTGCCGATTTCATCATTCTCGATATGGAAGCGGTTGAGAGAATTCCTATCATACTTGGTCGTCCATTCTTGTGTACCGCTAAAGCCCTCATAGATGTTTACGATGGTAAGATCACACTTTGGATCGGTGAGGAGAGAGTCACCTTTGAGATAGATCGTTCCATGAACCACCCGAGTGGTTCCGATGACTATAGTGGTCCTTGCCATTCTGTATATTTCTTGAACTCATTCATCTCATGTGTTGACCATTGTCTAAAGTACATTAGTGGTGCCGACTTAGTAGTAGGAGAGAGAGTTGAGGAGGAGTCGTTGAGGTTGGATGAAGTTGAAGATGAGGGGATCCCTTTGATTCCCGAAGCGTTAGCCGTTAGTGATGACACCACCCAACCCCCACCCTTAGAGCTTAAGGTCCATCCATAGGGGAGGGTTCCGAGCTACCCGTTATCATCTCATCAAAGTTGGAAGAAGGAGAGAAGTTGAGGTTGTTGGAGGTGTTGAAGGCCAACAAGGAGGCCACTGAATGGAGGTTGTCCGACATTAAGGGCATAAGCCCTTCTTTTTGTACTCACCGGATACTCACGGAGGATGATTTCAAACCGGTGGTGCAACCCCAAAGGCGCCTTAACCCGAACATGCAAGATGTTGTGAAGAAGGAGGTTCTCAAACTCCTAGATGCCGGGATGATATATCCCATCTCTGATTCGCCATGGGTGAGTCCTACTCAGGTTGTCCCTAAGAAGGGAGGGATGACCGTTGTCAGAATGAGCTTATCCCTTCTCGCACGATCACGGGTTGGCGAGTGTGCATCGACTACCAAAAGTTGAATGATGCCACCAGAAAGGACCACTTCGCGTTGCCCTTTATCGATCAAATGTTGGAGCGTCTCGCGGGTCAACAATTTTATTGTTTTCTCGACGGCTTTTCTGGTTACTTCCAGATCCCCATCGCACTGGAGGATCAGGATAAGATCACCTTCACATGCCCCTATGGCACCTATGCGTACCGACTGTTGGTGCATGCGTCTGTCGACTTCGTCTTGTATCGAGTCTAGTACTAGATATGTTAGATCAGGGCACGTTGTACGAGGAAATAGGTTGTTTTAGTGTGTTTTAGAGATGATTTCGCTTGAATTGAATGATTTAGCTTGAAAGTGTCTTTGACAGTTTCAAGCGAAATCAACTAACATGATTTCGCTTGAACTGGATCCGATCACTCTCAAGCGAAATCGCATGGCCTATATATAGCAGGTTCAAGCGAATTAGTTGAAATAGTTATTGATTTGGATACCAAAGTGCTGCCGGTTTATCCTGTGTTTGTGATGAAAAATGATTTTGAAACTTGAATTTCAAAATGAAAATTTAAAAAATCGATAAGTTGGATAATCAAGGTCATTAATTTGAACTTGATCATCTGTGAGGGTTACTGATTTTGATCATGCTTAAAAGTCAAATCTGAACATTTGAATAATGATAAGTTTTGACAGGAAGCTAAATGTAAAGGGGAGCAAGATTAAACGTCAAATCTTAGAAATTCAGGGCATCATTCAAGGGGGAGATTGTGGCTTCACTTGAAGATGTTATCCAAGGCAGTTCAAGACTAAACATCACAGATTTCTAGCTATGTCCAAGGGGGAGTAAGAATTTTTCAGAAAATCCAAAAACATTTGAAAATTTGAAAAAGACAAAAACATGATAAAATGAAAAATGAGTTTTGTGTCAAAGAAGACGAAATGATAGTACATCAGTGGACGATCACAGCATGCTAAAGAAATGGATAGTAAAAATGTGATAAATGGTCTCACTGATGATGTGCTAGTAGGTTTTTGCACATTTAGTAGATTGTGACGAGATATAAACCTAAATTTCAAACTTGCTTAATTCGTGGGTAACATCTCTCGGATATATGGGTAACCCCCGAAATCTTGTTTGAAAGGTCCCTCTTTCTGAGATACTAGGTCTTTATGCTCAGTGATATCTGGGGTATTATCCCGGGACTTCTGATAATGCGGAAGCAATGGCCTAGTCCCCGGAGAATACTTTACGTTTGCTTGAAATATAGCTTACCCTCAGCATAAAAAATGATGAAACATTGAAAAATGCTAATCATGTGCTGTTGAAGAAAAGATCCTCTAAGGGGACCCACCTAAATTCGAGTCGTCATCTCTCTGCTGAACGGAAGTTCTGACCTGAGCTGTCACGGCTTCGCAATTTAACCCATTACAGATATCATCTAGGTATACTCATCTGTAAGACTGAATATTGGGATCTGGATACGGGAGTATATTCTGAGGTGGGACACGCGTTTAAGTTTAAGTTCTTAAGACATTAATCTCATATCTCGAAACAGTTGAACTTTGAGTGAAAATTTAAGTGGATCAGTATACTAACAATCTAAGTGAATCATTTAAAACTTAAAATGTTTAAAGCTTAACGGTGTTGGTGTTTTGTCTCAGAAACGGATATGATCCTCTTACACAAACTCACAAAAATATTGTCTGTAGATATTTCTTTACTGCGTTTCATTTCATTCAAAAAATCCAAAAAGATTTTAGTGTGTTTTAGCATAAATTTTGAAAAATACAAAAAGATTTTCGACAACTGATGTTGAAGAGCTGATTTTCAAAATTCCAAGCGCTAAACATGATGAGCTAATGGTTTGGGAGTGTGTGTTTAAATGAGAAATGTTATTGTAATGAAAATGATATTTTTGTAAATGGTTCATCAGAGATTATAAATGATAAATCTTTCTAAGATTTGTTCTACAAATGGTTATCAGAAAATTTATTTTTGGGTAGAGATTTATGCAGATTAGAGTCAGGAATCAATTCTGAACATTTGGAAAATGATTTTGGAATCAAAGCTGAGTGATAAAGAGTCAGGTTTCCTATTCCTGAGAATTATGTGGATTAAGAGTGAGTCAGATTACGATCCTGAAGCAGATGATGCTGATGAACTTAAGGAATTCCAGCACATTGTTAGGGGGAGTCTGTTGATCATACAAGAGAGAGTAAAGCCCAGAGATTGATAAAGACTGAAGATGAGAAGATTCGACACCAAAGACTCGTCAACATCTAAGGGGGAGTCTGTTAGTGCATGCATCTGTCGACTTTGTCTTGTATTGAATCTTGCATTAGAGTGATTAGATCAGGGCACGTAGATTGAGAAAATAGGAGTTTAGGTTGAGTTTGTAGCTGATTTCGCTTGAAATGGTTGTTTTCGCTTGAAATGAAAGGTGTCACTTTCAAGCGAAATCACATGTTTTAGATTTCGCTTGAAACACACTTGGTCATCTTCAAGCGAAACCCTCATGTCTATATATAGTCAACACAAGCGAAATCGTGGAAATAGTTCCTGAAATTCATACCGAGGTGCTGCCGGCTTGAATTCTGAAGGTAATCGTTGTAAAATCAATCAGAAGAGTATTTAAAGTGAATTACAAGCTGTGTCCAAGTCTGTTTCTTATTTTCCGCATCTGAAACAGATCAAAACTTCTCTGAACGACTCGTTTGGGTCAGACACACGATCCTACACCGACGCATGCCATTTGGGCTGTGTAACGCTCCAGCTACCTTTCAGCAGTGCATGGTTGCCATATTTCAGGATATGATTGAGAGTTCCATGGAGGTTTTCATGGACGTTTTTTTCGGTCTATGGTAACTCGTTTGATGAGTGTTTGAAGAATCTTGAGAGGATGTTGAAGAGGTGTGTCAAGACGAAGCTAATGCTGAATTGGGAGAAGTGTCACTTCATGGTGACGGAAGGTATTGTTTTAGGACACAAGATCTCGAGGGATGGTATAGAGGTAGATCGTGTGAAAATCGATACCATTAGTAGGTTACCTCAAACCACTAGCGTGAAGTCGATCCGGAGTTTTCTAGGTCATGCGGGCTTCTATAGACGCTTCATTAGGGATTTCTGTAAAATCACTCGCCCCATGACCCATTTTCTAGAGAAAGATGTTCCATTCATCTTTGACGAGGAGTGTCTTAAGGCCTTCAACTTTTTGAAGGAACAGCTTGTTAGTGCACCTATTCTTATCTCGCCCGACTGGAGCTTGCCGTTTGAGCTCATGTGTGATGCGAGTGACTATGCCGTT
>JARYGA010058115.1:0-29030 GCA_030545235.1 Helianthus tuberosus
TTTTAACTTGTTATCAAAATGTAAATTTCGCCACAATTTTATTACAAAACTTCCAAGTGTCGGTGGTGGGATTTTTAGAAATAAAACTTGTTAAATATATATTTAATATATATTTTTCATAATAGCACTTGTGTGAATTTTTTTACGATTATTTTGTGAACTACATAAATATTATTTTTAGAGTAAAAAAAATAATATTACTGGAACACACTGAATATTCACGGCTCCAAAATAATACGAACGCCTTCACAATAAATATTTAAGTTACACCGGTATTATTTATACCACCCGAACCTTACAACGTAACTTACGTATTTTCAGAAAATACTCATAAGTGTGTATTTCGACAAGGATATTATTTTGAAAAATTATATGGAATAAAATATAATATTTTTGGGAAAAATATTTATATTTTGGAAGTAAAGTATTTTGGACAAATGGAATAAAATATATTACATTAAGTGAGACTTAATAATATATTTCGAAGTTATACGAACGCACATGTATTAAAAACCCCCATCCTTGGGAATGAATATATTTACAAAATAATTACGAAGTGTAATTACGAAATAGTTGCCTAACTATTTCCCAAAGACATTAAACCTTAAGCTAAGGCACGGCCGTCCGTCTAATAGAAGTTAGTACGTGTAGGTCGTCACGCAGCAGATAGAGTTGGAGATTGACGTTGCTGGATACGCACTTCAGTGAGTTCATGTCCCCCTTTTCTCTTAACTGTTTTCAGTTCTTTTAAATTGCGGGGGTGAAATACATGTTACTATGATTACGAATACTTTTTACATGGTATGGTTAGCGTAAGGAGGTTTACTACTTAGATCATGTGAGTGAGTAGGCGCAACTTGAGGACATTAATCCTCATTGTAGGACCGAGGGTTGTAAGCGGTAGATCTATCTGGGTGTAGCGAGCCCAACCCCTGAGCCCGCTTAGTGGACCATGTGGTGACTTTGAGCCCGACGCAAAATCCGCTAGGTTTGAGTCTTCCTACGGCACTTCACACATATCATTGGCTTTGCAACCCAATGGTGATCTCTTGTCCTTAATTGCTATATACCAGGGACTTTTATACATACTCACAACATTTTTAAATGTTTGTACATACTCACTTACACATGAACTCGCTCAACTTTATGTTGACTTTTCAAACTACATGTATTTCAGGAAACTAACGGATCTGGCACGGTATGCACGTATTTTCAAGCTGCGTTTGAATAAAGAAGTCATCCAGGGTTTAGAAGGTGTAACCTCTTCCTGGACGGGTTACATATCTCTAAACCTAGTATTGTTTAAAGTCTTTTGTTAAGTCTTTATAAACTCAATTAAATCAAGTTAAGGTTTGTAACTTATTTTATGATTGTTGAAAATGGGATTTTTCTAACTTTATTAAATGGATGAATATCTCATGCTTTTATCATATAGTATGGTTATGATTGTTGCTATGGTATTAAGAAGTCACACCAAATAAACCCACGCTTCCGCAAAGCCAGGGTGTGACAGCTTGGTATCAGAACCTCGATCATAGCGAACTAGGATTCTTTCTCGAGTCTAGACTATGATCATCAGGGCTCTCACGAAAACATTTTCAAACACTTTTACATTGCATACACTACACGTCCAGATCCAGGGAACATACCTTTTTACAAACAAAAAGGCATAAATACACATTCCCAAATTTAAATTTATAATTCAGTCTGAGAGGCTGGGAGATTAATCTAGTGGGGCTGGGAGATTAATCTAGTGGGACTAGGAGATTCAGTCTGAGAGGCTGGGAGATTAATCTAGTGGGACTAGGAGATTCAGTCTGAGAGGCTGGGAGATTAATCTAGTGGGACTAGGAGATTCAGTCTGAGAGGCTGGGAGATTAACCTAGTGGGACTAGGAGATTCAGTCTGAGAGGCTGGGAGATTAATCTAGTGGGACTAGGAGATTCAGTCTGAGAGGCTGGGAGATTTATCTAGTGGGACTAGGAGATTCATTCTGAGAGGCTGGGAGGTTAATCTAGTGGGACTAAGAGAATTCAGTCAGGGAGACTAAGAGAATTCAGTCGGGGAGACTGAGGGAGTTTAGTCGGGGAGACTGAGAGGATAGTCTAGGGAAGACTAGGATGATTACATGCTTGCATTGTTATTACTTACACGCTTAATTGCTGATTATTGATATACGTGCATATGAGGTGAGTATTTGCATACACTAATTGCTAGTAACTACTATGGATATGTATGTTACGCACCGGCACACATGTCACTCTAATTAGAGAACGAGTTATTAGACATTGATAA
The DNA here is from genome assembly GCA_030545235.1 of Helianthus tuberosus. NCBI lineage: Eukaryota > Viridiplantae > Streptophyta > Magnoliopsida > Asterales > Asteraceae > Helianthus > Helianthus tuberosus. The sequence continues at coordinate 2,296 of JARYGA010058115.1, forward strand.
CCCTACGGCCGCTGTCACAAATGATGAGACTGCATCTGCGCCAGAGACATTTACGGCAGACACTGAGAGTGATCCAGAAATGCTGACCAAGGACGAGGACGACTTCCAACAGTCCGCGCTACCAGATTCTGGTAATACTTTACCCATGCTAATGGTTTCTCTGACAAGAATCTTCTGTCACTATTTTTTCGATCCATGACCACTTCATCACTGGTCATCCCGATGGCGAGCACACTATGGCTCCAATCCACGGCAATGCGCCTCCTGTGGACATTCCTTCCAGGGGTGGGCTACTCGACGAACGATTAATGATGACGTAGACATGATTACTGATGGTCCTTCTACTGACACCCATGATAATGGAAAATTAAATGAAAACATTGTTACTAACTTCACTTCTTGAGACCCCTGTTAACAAGCCATCATCTGATCTAGCATGCATTCAGACTCCTTTGAGTCTGTGATACCTGCAACCTTACAAACAGCTGGAGTACAGCATTCTACTACTGATACAAGACGACGACATAACTGCTGCTCTATCACCTGCTCGAGGCACCACACCGTTACGCGACCCAGGGCCTGCTGCTGACCTAGCTTCTGCACCTTTTGAGTCCGCCTGATGTTGCAACTGCTGGTCCTACACCCTTGCTTGATTGTGACCCTGATACTCTCGGTTTACTAGACATTGCACCCCTACTATCTAACCCAGTACCAGCACTTGACAATCTCCTTATTGGTTGAAACATTTTTTTTTACCCATAACCGCTAATGTTGCTCCTTTTCCCTGTGAAGACCAACGCCCATTACGCCATCATGCCTATCATTTTCTTTCAGGACATGCTCGCACCCCGGAGAGATGCTCCAGGTCGGCACCCGCATAACGAACCTTTTTGCTACAACAGCATTTTCTACGGGCCGCACCGCTTGCTACATTCACCTCTACAACGCTCGATGAGCCGATTTGATGGTTCCTATAAACACACTATGCTAACTTGAGACCCTTACCGTCCCTTACATTATGGAGGCCACACACGAGATGAGTTGCTCCTGTAACATCAACTACAGTTTGAGGATATGAGTCGCAGAACGTTGGAGCTTGAGCTGACACCACAATTGGCAAGTTCAAATGCAAAACATTACATAACCGAAAACATGATTTAATGACTACATCACAAGACAACATTTTGTCAGAAAAGTTTATGTAAGACACCACGTCCTCCACCCTATCTTTTACCAGCATACTTTGATCCGACACATACGTCAAGGTTCCTTTTACGCTCTCGACCGTTGCTACTACACCGATTCCCAGGATTCTGATACTTATTTCTTTACTATCGAGCGGCAGAGCAGATAATTACTTCAACGTATATACAAGCACGAGGAGGGACTCACGCATGTTAGCAGTCACTTTTCTTTCCTCCTCCACCTCAGTCACCAGTATAGTTGGGTTCTGGATTATGCGGATTGCATTACACTTGGGTAAAGACACTAATGATAAGCCGGGATTGCGGAGACTTTTGAGGACCACTTATGATTACGAAATTTTGATGCACTAATATACTTATTGGACAAGGGTAGGGTGACCCTGTGTCCCTTTCAATGTGATACATTTTGTTAGACACAGTGATTGTGGCCGAAGGATAATGAAAACCCAATCATCTTTAAACACGCGACAACATTTTATGGCCAACAACCTATGAAAGCTCAGTCGCTAGGTCTTCGCTAAGCACGTCATTGATCTATGTGTGTGTGCTATAATTATAATACTACGTGCTTACTTGCTATGCTCACATTAAACCTAATTAACAAATTACTTGGTCATACTATGATTGTACCATTACTTGATTGGTTGATATGGTAACCTGTTATGTGTATGTACTTATGACCACTAAACAACCAAATGCACGCACGAAGCAAATTAGACCTGACCTAACCGACCTTCTTCTAGGAAGATGTCGACTCAAGGGAACACCGATATCAAAAACCCTCTACCAACAACAGAGGCAGAAATGCAAGAGCGCCTCTTACAGGCCATCGCACAGTACGAGGCCCGTCGCTCCGATTGCAGCGGAGGTACCTCGAGAAATAACCCCCCCAACGGTAAGGTCTAGCCCTTTAAGACACATTACAAAACGTCTGGACATTTCCACGGGTGCCTTGCTAAGGCCTTACGCGAATAATGTTGCTTACATCGCAGGCTGCACCTACAAGCAGTTCTTGGACCACAAACCTCGAGAGTTCGATGGCACTGGGAGTGCCTTAGCCTTCGTGCGCTGGGTTGAAAAGACAGATTCTGTTTTACGATTGAGCGAATGTGACCCCGAACATCAAGTCAAGTATATAACTGGACTATTGGTGGATGAGGCTCTGTCATGGTGGAACCATCAAGTTCGGACAATGGGCGAGACCGCTGCGTATGCTATGACGTGGGACGAACTGAAAGATCTGATGCGTAAGAGATATTGCCCGAGGGCAGAAGTCCAGAAGTTGGAAACAGAACTGTGGAACTTGAAAATGGAAGGACCAAAGATAGCGGAGTATGTGCAGAGATTTAACGAATTATCACAAGTTGCCTTACTCCTGGGGGCACCAGAGTTTAATAGGATTGAACAGTTCATAAGGGGATTGGCACCTCAGATTCTAAGCCTGGTAACAACATCAAAACCTTCAACGGTCACCGAGGCTAACAACATAAGCATAGCACTCATGGAAGAAGCAGTTAGGCGAGGAGAATTTTCCACTGCGGAGGAGATAAAGGAGACTGCTATAGAGACATCTGGGGATAACAAGAGAAAGCTCGCAAATTTCAAGATGGTTACTCGGGTAAGTAACAAGAAGAAGGCCAAGAAGGGAAAAGATTACAAGGGTATCCTACCGAAGTGAGACAATTGTTTACGCTATCATGTCGGGCAATGCAAATATGGAAATTGTAGTAACTGTGGCAAGGTGGGACATGTCAAGGAAACTTGTTGGCAAATTACTGAACATAGTAATGGGGGCCAAGACGGTAGTGAGAATCACGAAGGGGACGACGACAATGATAATTGTCGAGGCAGAATGAGTGATAAACAGAAACGTGCTCGAGGATGTTTAAACTGTGGAAGCAAAAAGCATTTCAGAAGATATTGCCCTAAAAACAATCAGGCGCAAGGATGAAAGCTCCCCACCGGAGCTAGGGAGACACGCCAGGGATTCAAGCATGGATATCGGTACGTCCCGAATTACTCAATGTTATACATCCGTATTGCCAAATACTGTTGAAAATTTTACGATTCGCGCCTCTAGAGTTCGAGAGTATAATTGGTTTAAGTAGCGAGTAAGTAGACATTCCAGTACCCATTAGAACTAGCTTAGGGGAAGCTAGTGGAAGCCAACGCAGTAACTGGAATCGGCAAGATCGAACCCGGAGAGCGTAAGTTTACGCTAGACCTATTGCCAGTTGAGTTGGGAAGCTTCAACGTGGTAATTGGATGGTTTAGTTGCCAAGCGATCGAGCGGAGGTTGATATCCGCACCTCGATGACGAATGAAGGAACGATTTTGACTCATGAAGCAGGATACGCCACCACAGATCACGAATTGCTTAAGGCACGAAAGTTGTTGCGGGAAGAATGTGTTGTTTTCTGGCTCATGTCGGGAACAAGGGAGCCGAAGAACTAAAACATAATGATACCCCCGTGATCAGAGTATACCCTGAAGTCTTCCTCGAAGACTTGCCGGAACCATCTCCTCAACGATTAGTCGAATCTCGCATCGATTTAATTCCAGGCACCGCACCTGTAGTCGATGCACCGTAACGACTTACATATTCGGAGATGCAAGGATTGACAGTGCAACCTCAGTGGTTGATAGAGAAGGAAGATAACAGACCAAAACTTTTGTTTTGGATAACCTCAGTTCTGCTCGCCAAAAGAAAGGACGAATAACTTTCAAATGACTGGGAATCGGACAAGCTAGCCAACCAGAGTCGGTGGCTCTTGCTGAGGACTAACGAACTTCTTACATAACTGACTGTGAGGACCCAACTACTATTACATGACTGGTCGACAATCAAGCGTCATTAGCGGTGAATCCAAGAAGAAAGTTACCGATGAAAATTGGGGGACAATGACTAGTTCTTAGACGTACACAAAAACGGTGCTTCCTACACATTACAAACCGGATCCACACGGGACACGAAATCTGGAGGAATTAGAAAACATATATTTAGGACCTTTGGGAACCCAGGTCCAAACTCGTAAGGATTTTTATTTAGGAACCACATCTGTCAACTCAATCAACCATCATTAACCTGGCGCATATGCCAGTTCCGTTGACCAAACAGAGAGTACTTGGATTTCTTTTACTCCTGGCGAGTAGATGTTTGCATCTCTACTCCCCGTAATGGTAGTTGCATCACAATAATTTTCTCGCTGAGAGCGAACACACATTTGCTTCGATATCTGGTCATTTCTTCACTTTAGCAGATACTCGTAGTTCCTTTTCTTGGAAACTTACCTGACGTACATGCATCATTTGCTACGCATGTGATTTCGTTTTGAACAAACACTTCATTGGAATTTACATATTATTTGCTAAACCTAATTACTGATTCCAGGTTCGAGTAACCTACATTATTGTTATTGTTGGCTCTTTTGTTACCAAGCCAACACACTTTCTTGAAACCGCTTTCTTTCAAGTTACATTCATGGTTTATTTTGCTACCATGCCGAGAATTCCTTGTTGATACATACATTGTCGGGTTACGTTGAAACCAAGTTCAATTGCTTGAACTTATCCAGTTCACAGGTTTAACTTGAAACGCTATATGATGTATTGGGAGCACCATATTCAACTATTTTTGTAGAGATTCTTTCATTTCGAGTCGTAGTAGATTTGGTTGGTCTACGACTCCACTAAAACGTTTGATTTGTTTCGATACCTTGCGGTGATATTTTCACAAAATTGAAGCTTGCGCTAATTTGGTTACTTACTTCGTACACGGATTCAATTCCCTATTTAGTTGTTAACAATCCATTTTGGATCTTCACGATCAAAGCAGTCTCAACACAATTGTGTGTTAAGGCAATGGTACATATATTCATTTCATAAGCACAATGTACCTCCTAACGATTCTTTCGTGGTCAATCAAATGCCTTGCGATACTTATTACTTTTCATCTTCGATTGGAAACAGTGGTCCTTTGATGTTCCGTATTTAATTGGAAACTCTATAACATGGTATAAATCAAATCTTCAGATTGTCTCAGTACACTTTCATTTGATTTCAAACACGGTGAACTTGTTCAGTCACCACTATTATTGGATAATGCCATTACGACACCTTGTGGTGTCATCATAAACTTGTAGCTTGTGCTAATCACGGTTGACCGTTTCACACGAGACCACACATACTTTTGTTTGATTTATCATTTAAACATTTCTGATGCAACTACGAATCAAGACAATGATACACCAGATTCGCTTGTATTCCATTCGGTGCATCTTCACCATTCAAAAATATCAACACACTAAACCTTACCAGACATTTAGTCAGGAGTTGACAGATCCTTTTACTGTTACATTGAGATGTTGTTTTTGAGTTCATATAGCGGGTGCTATGGTTTGTGAAAACTCGTTTGCATATTGCAACCGATCGTTTAAAAATCTTATTAGTCAAAACTCCCCTTTTGTGGAACCCCAGCTAGCTGGATTACACTAAACTATACGTCAAATGCGTCTTGTACCTTTGACACCCAATGCTAGCAGCACACACCTTTCAACCCTAGGATTCGGGTTGTTATATATTCTTGGACTCACCTAATGTGAGTAATGTTTGTTTCGATTATCTACTTCGATATTATTCGTATACATACGTGTGTGACTTAACCATAAGGAGTAAGGTAGTACAAATTTCGAGGACGAAATTTCTTTAACGGGGGGAGAATGTGACAATCCTCACCAAAACAGGTATCCGTACGAATTAATTAATATTTAATTAATACTTAATTACTGTGCTTGCTTACAGTTGTGATTAAACTACTACTTGAATTCTGATACATATACATAAGTGCATCATACTTTATTGCTGTCACTCCATTATTTACACAAAACACCAGTGACAAACTTGATGCACAAAAGCACCGTAGCACAATGAACGGATAACCCAGTTAACATGCTGACATAGCCAGCATTAGACAGGCACTGTCTCTAAGGCCAATATGAGCCGGGAATAGTTTACTACACTAGTAGGGAGTGTAGGGAGTTGAGGTTTGTAGAACTGCGGCACTAGGTAATAATTATAGTGACCGGATGTGCCTAAAACATGTGTTAATTACAAAATTCTGCACTTAAATACAAAAATTCAGCATTTTAGCTAACTAGTAAAGTGCAAAAACATGGAAAAATAATACTAGACACTTTCCAAAGTGTCGGGAATTCATTGTGTCACTAAAACAAATATTAACGACACTTTAAATGATTATTTAGCACTTTAACGGATTAATATCCAACCAAACAACCGGACTTTACCCGGAACATAAAAATATTGTCATTGACATTGTTTTCTTTTTCTGAGCCAGTTAGGGTCCCCGAATACCCTAACACCCGTTATAAATTACTACACACATAATACTCTAATTTAAAAATCTAATTAACTAACTATAACTTATCTAGTTAGTTGAAATCCAATTGGATACCCCCACCCCTTGAACCGAACGGTTCCCTTGGGGAAACACACACCACTTTTGCATGATTATTTTATTCTAGTGTGCTTAATATCATGGGAACACATTATCCTATGGTTAAAATAGTTGGAAGGACTATAAGGATGCTTATAGGATAATCATCATTCATTTACAAAGCACTTCAAAAAAAAATTACTTTCTTTCTCCCTTGCCAAAACTCTCGGCCGAACATACATACACACCCACCATCACTTTTCAATTTCATACTAGCCAATTTACATACTTACAAGTGTGAAGGATCACGTATAAGGAAGCTTGGTGCTTACGGATTGCCAAGGACCTCTTCACATCGCTATTAACCACCTATTTTTCGTCTAGTTTCTTCCCTAGCCTCGAGCTAGTAGTAAGTGACTCTAAACACCCTATTGTTCATACCTAAAGTGGTTAATAAGAAATTTGTCGGATAAAAACCATGAACACTAGAGATCAAAACTAAAATTCTACTAAAAATAATAAACATGGTGGTTAATGAATGAATGTTAGTGTAAAACTTTTGAAACTAGTTTTGTTATGATTATTTATTGTTGTTGATTGCTAGTGTTGGAATGGCTCGTCATCAAACCACACTAGATCATGTTCATGGAACATGAACTAGCCTTATGTTAAGTCGTAAAGTTATTAGATGACGAACCCTTTCAAACATAAACATGAACTTGTGTAAAAACAATTTTTCTTATGAAATGGAGTTCTAAACTAGTAGATCTAAAGATCTACAAGTGGTATTTTCGAAGAACCAACTGTAAGACGAAACCATGTTTTAAAACCGGATCTTTCCTAAACTAAAGGTGTTTTTGTGAACAAAGAAGTGTGTAGACACTTATGTAACAAAAGGTTTTACCAAAGAAAAATGTTCGTAACTTTTGACCGAGAAGTTGTAAACTTACACTTCTTTAAAAATAAGATTTTCAAGAAACCGATTTTATTTACAAAGACAGAAAGATCTACTAAGAATAATGGAAGGTTACTACCAACTTTTACACAAACTGCAAGTTCATGTGTTTGCGGTCTATGTATATTTTTGACTAGTTTGATGTTGAAACATTGCTTGTTGATGTTGGGAACATTGTTGATTGAATTTATAAAAGAAAATGATACGCTTGTAAGCGTGGCCACCTCCAGTTACAGAGGAAACTCTGGTGAAATTTTTACAGAAATATAAACACTTGGAATATATATATATATATATATATATATATATATATATTTTCAACAAGTGTTATAACTATATTTTTAACTTGTTATCAAAATGTAAATTTCGCCACAATTTTATTACAAAACTTCCAAGTGTCGGAGGTGGGATTTTTAGAAATAAAACTTGTTAAATATATATTTTTCATAATAGCACTTGTGTGAATTTTTTTACGATTATTTTGTGAACTACATAAATATTATTTTTAGAGTAAAAAAAATAATATTACTGGAACACACTGAATATTCACGGCTCCAAAATAATACGAACGCCTTCACAATAAATATTTAAGTTACAATGGTATTATTTATACCACCCGAACCTTACAACGTAACTTACGTATTTTCAGAAAATACTCATAAGTGTGTATTTCGACAAGGATATTATTTTGGAAAATTATATGGAATAAAATATAATATTTTTGGGAAAAATATTTATATTTTGGAAGTAAAGTATTTTGGACAAATGGAATAAAATATATTACATTAAGTGAGACTTAATAATATATTTCGAAGTTATACGAACGCACATGTATTAAAAACCCCCATCCTTGGGAAGGAATATATTTACAAAATAATTACGAAGTGTAATTACGAAATAGTTGCCTAACTATTTCCCAAAGACATTAAACCTTAAGCTAAGGCACGGCCATCCGTCTATTAGAAGTTAGTACGTGTAGGTCGTCACGCAGCAGATAGAGTTGGAGATTGACGTTGCTGGATACGCACTTCAGTGAGTTCATGTCCCCCTTTTCTCTTAACTGTTTTCAGTTCTTTTAAACTGCGGGGGTGAAATACATGTTACTATGATTACGAATACTTTTTACAAGGTATGGTTAGCGTAAAGAGGTTTACTACTTAGATCATGTGAGTGAGTAGGCGCAACTTGAGGCCATTAATCCTCATTGTAGGACCGAGGGTTGTAAGCGGTAGATCTATCTGGGTGTAGCGAGCCCAACCCCTGAGCCCGCTTAGTGGACCAGGTGGTGACTTTGAGCCCGACGCAAAATCCGCTAGGTTTGAGTCTTCCTACGGCACTTCACACATATCATTGGCTTTGCAACCCAATGGTGATCTTTTTTTCCTTAATTGCTACATACCAGGGACTTTTATACATACTCACAACATTTTTAAATGTTTGTACATACTCACTTACACATGAACTCGCTCAACTTTATGTTGACTTTTCAAACTACATGTATTTCAGGAAACTAACGGATCTGGCACGGTATGCACGTATTTTCAAGCTGCGTTTGAATAAAGAAGTCATCCAGGGTTTAGAAGGTGTAACCTCTTCCTGGACGGGTTACATATCTCTAAACCTAGTATTGTTTAAAGTCTTTTGTTAAGTCTTTATAAACTCAATTAAATCAAGTTAAGGTTTGTAACTTATTTTATGATTGTTGAAAATGGGATTTTTCTAACTTTATTAAATGGATGAATATCTCATGCTTTTATCATATAGTATGGTTATGATTGTTGCTATGGTATTAAGAAGTCACACCAAATAAACCCACGCTTTCGCAAAGCCAGGGTGTGACATCTATAGGCATGAGCAAACCACTGAAGCATCTTTGCTAACGTCACCATGAAAGTGACATCTAACCTCCTAACAACCTACAACCACTGATCTAATACAAACACTGTTTGCTAACTACAGATTACATTACAATACAACTAAGTAAACTAAACTACTGCTTCTCATTCCACTGTTGTGACTCCAGCAGTACTTTATATCTTCAGCAGTGCTTGACCCATATCAGTAGATTGAGCATCAGTGCTTTAGTCTTCATCAGTCTTTAGACTTGATCAGTTGTTGAATGACATCAGTTGTTGTAGGCGGACAGTGGATAGAGGTCATCAGTTGTTAGAACCACTTTCAAGGGGAAACATTGAATACAGCATATGCTTATTCTGGATCCACTATTCTGACCCAGTTTTGGCTTTATCAACTGTTCCTTTGGTAGGGTTCAATCCCAACAAAATCCAAAACACTCGAACCATCCGATCGAAGGACCATTCAATCGAATGGTCATCCGTCCAGATGACCATCCGATCGGATTGCCCTCCGATCGCACATCTACACCGCCTTTCTCACCCTCTCACCTATAAATAGCACCTGTCACATCACTGTTCATGTGATGTGACAACTCTCGTCCGACCAGCATGCTTTTAGCCCCATTTGTAACACCCGTTCTTATAAATCAAGGTTTAGCGTATTATTTACGAAAACAATCATGTAATTAAGATTACATATCCATCGGAAAAACGGGTTTACTAAAACCTTTTTACAATTTAAAAGTTTAGAACATAATGTAATTAAGTTCGTCACTTAAAAGAAACAATGAAACGACATTCGTCATTTAACATAATAACGATACATAGTGCGGAAGCTTATTTCGTGATCGTGTTCGGTTCTTGCTCGTCGCTTGATCTTCATCCGGGCACTCATGGCAATCACCTATGATCAAAACCAACTTAAAAGTTAGTTTTGATAGTCAAATATGAAGTTCAAACAAGTACAGGGGTTAAATATGAAGTTCTAACAAGTACGGGGGTTAATTGTGACAAAAAAATAACATTTTTCCGGGTTTGGGGGCGTCGCGTGACGCCAAGGGGCGTCGCGTGACGCTAGGCCCCCTTTTAGACAGAATGTTGCTGCATATTCCCTGCACGATCTGATTTCACGGAAACGGCCATAACTTCTTCGTTATTGATCCGTTTTACCCGCTTCTTTTTCCTACGCGTCCGTAATTTAATTCTCCATCTTATGGAGTTAAAATCCAACAACCTTCATAGTAAAAATTTCAGACTTTTAAGTCTTCGGCTTATCGCCCTTTTACCAAATTTTGACCCGTTTATGCATTTTATCAAACGAACATATTTGTTTGATTCCTACATCACCTACACTTCTCAAATTGTTATTAACTACCATTTTAGGTTCTAATCACAAGTTTATTTCACAATTTAAACCCGTTTATGCTCGTATGCTTATTTTGACCCGTTAAGGGTATTTAAGCACTTTAAAGCTTGAAATCGCTTTCATTCCTTTCTAGCATCTTATTCCTACATTACTTATCAAGTAATATTCAACTACAACTCTTTGTGTGTTGGATTTCAATGTGTATATCTATTTGTTCCGAGTTTTACCCTTCGGATTGTTATTTTACGGTAAGACTCAAATAGAGCTATTTGGCTAACGTATTACATCTATCAACATCTACACTTATTCTAAGCTTTTGTTTAATCATAAGACTCGTTTCCAAACAACCTCTAAGGGTTGTTTGTTCGATTTAGCCTACAAGGGCGTTTTGGTCGATTTTGGTCCTTCTTTTACAATGAAGGACTCTCACCAATTATTCGACCAAGATATCACTTTTAACTACAACATAAATATGCGTACCTGGCTCGGATCAACAAATAGACCCGATTTATACCTCGCTTTTATTATCACATTTTCTATGGCGACGGAAGTATCCGAATCGCTAATCGGTCCTGTTAGCATAAGACTTGGCAACCATATTAGTCGATATTGTCAAATGGTGTTATCACACCATTTGACCCATTTGGCCTATAAGACTAGGCATTTTCATAAGTAGCAAAACATGGTTATTAATTGCCAATTTGTTCATTCGACCCATTTCGGATTTTTGCTACTAGACCCCTTTTTCTCTTAAACTCCTTTCTTATGTTTTTACCCATTCGGCTTACGCCACAGGTGCCCCTTTTGAACTCTAATTTACTTTAGCCAATACTTGACTAAATTTTCATTTTTACTCAATTTCTCGTTTTTAGTTTTCGTTAAAATAATCTTAACGAAAACTTCTTAGTTATTAGTCATTACATGACTAAATTACCGTTTCGCCTCTTTTCACCATAATACATGGTTTTTATCATTTTTGTTTGTTCCGACTCATGTTAATAACGTCGGAACCCTTAATTCGGATATTACACTATTCGCATTAGTAATTTACAAAATAATGCATATTCTACAAAAAAGATGTAAGCGTCGCTTACCTTGCATCCGGTTATGCTCTTTTTCCTTCATTCTTGATTTGTTTGACCCGCTTTCACTCCAAGCTTCACCTAGCTTGTTTAAGCGCCTACTATCATCCATCATTCACAAGGTTGTTAGATTAGTCATTCTAAATCATGACTTTCACACCTTATGAATCTTTGACTACTTTCTTATTGAACTAAATCATGAATCATGAGTTTAATTCTTATGTCACGACCCACTTCAAATCAAGTATGAACTCTTAACAATTTCCCCTTTTTTTGTTCAAGTAGTTCATTTATACAAGTTAGTATGGTGTTTATAAACACCAATACAACATCAATTTCATTTAATCATCTAAAACCCATTTTTTTCCATCTTTTTTTATACTAAACCCAATTTATGGTAATTATGATTCATGTACCCAAACACCTAAATTGTTCAAGTACTAAATCTTTACTATCAAATATGATGATTATAATCACAAATTAGACACTAACATCATCATATTATAAAAACCCATTTCAAGACATGTATGTTTAACACTCAACTTGCTAATTGTTCAAGTATCTTGTTCCTACTAGCAACTATGATGATTATAAACATGTATACATCATCATCTTTACTACATAATCAAAACCCACTTGACATATGAGTGTATGATCATGAATTCACCACCATGAACATCAATTCAACAAATACATGACTAGGGTTTACTCCTAGACATAGTTTCATCCCTAATTTCATCCAAACAACAAACATGCATGTTCAGATTCGAATTTTCTAGGTTTGCACAGAATTTCAACTAGAGATTTCTTAAGAAATTTACATACCTCGTGACTCCTTTTTCAATGGAGGTCACTAATTCATACTCGGATTTTGATTTGGACTTGATTTGCCCCGTCAATTTGATGAAATTGTGTTGATTAGGGTTTGAACCCTTCTTTGTGCTCCTGATGATCGATCCACACACACAAGGTGTGTGTGGTGTGTGTTTTTTTTTTTATTAATAGAACTTGTCACCTTTTTAACGATTTTGGTCCCTCAAGTTTTGTTAACTAGTAAGTAGGCTACAACCTACTTATTTTCAACAATACTTTGTTTTGTTAACTAGGTTAAACTTTGCTAGTTTAACTTAGTGAGTTCGGGTAGTCATAACCCGTTTTATTTTAAGTCCCGTTAGCTCGGGCCTTCTTTATACTTTGTTTTTCCTCAAAAGCTTTTATTCACTTTTTATTTAATATTAGGATTAATTATTTAAATCCCAATATTTACCGGGTAATTTTGCCACTAACGGTATTTTCCCCGTCTTTAGTATTAACGGGGTTTAATTACCAAACCTGTTTTCGGGGTGTTACAAGTCTACCCCCCTTAAAGAGGTTTCGTCCTCGAAACCTTTTCTTACGTAATTCATTGAGTTTAAACTCAATGTATTCGATCCGAGAAATATTTTAAACATTTCTCATACTTTTTAACCATTCGTTAGTATTACCTGAAAAGTGCGGTAACATCTCTTTTGGTTACTAATGTCTACATGTCTCATGTGACATAGTGTAACTTCGAAATAACACAATCTCGTTCTTTCCACTAGTTTAGTTAACTTAACGATATTCATCGCTTTCATATACTATCGAATTTCCTTATGAATCCGTTACTTTGACCCGTTTAAAGGTCTTTAGTGAAATCTTTCACTTTTAGCAACAATTTCTTTTGTTTTCAAATTCATTTATTCGGTTTAGTTATATCGAATCTACCGTTTACAAGCAACCAACTTACTTAAGTGACCTCAACCGGTCTCACTAGCTAGACTTATTAGTCCAGTTGCTTTTTTTTTTTTTTTTTTACCGCTCGCTTGGTTATAATGTGATTTTACTTCACATTACTTTTCCCAACCGTGATCATGTCACATCCTGTTTAGTTTGTATCAACCTTTCATCATTTTTTTTTTTGAAAATATCACTTTTCGAATATATCATCTTGCGCCTATCAGTGTCAAGACCTGTATCGTTCATGCTTACTATTTAAATTCCTATCAGAATTTATGTTTGTAAAAACATTATTTCTTACTAAAACCGAAGTTTTAGTTTTAGGATCTTTTCTTTAACTAGTGTCAATCATCCATACCGGGATATTGACAGTCCGTAATTTAATCCTTTACAGTCTTAGTTTTATGCGGGGATTCTTAACTGATTTCCTCGCTTTATTCAATCTAACCCGTAGGTTTTATCACTTAGCCTTATGGGCTATTTTTGACTAGACATTCACCTCTTTAGGGCGAAGTCCTTATAACTTCTTTCTAATCATGACCCGTGGGTCGTTTTAGTCCATAGATCTCTCATTTGTTTATAACCCTAAAGGTTATGTTGATCCCGTAGATCACTCTTTTTACTCGTGTCTTATTAAAATATATATTTGGTGTCAAAGCACTCTTTTTACGTTTGATAATCATTTGTCTCAAGCTTACCGTTATCCTGCTTGCGCTTACTTATGCCTTCAAGCATTATACTTTATTCAACCCGTTCAATCTCAAAATAGTTGAATATATTTATCAAAATTTCTGTTTACGAAATTTTATGGTCTTTTAGTCATAACTCATAATCCGAGTCTTTTGACTTTAAATTCGTGTTCTCGTTTCTCGGTTTACGCATGCGTTTAAATTCTTACCCATCAACCGGGTACTTTACTGAAGTCATTATTAGTGCAAGCATTCCGGTATACATCAAGTTTTCGTTTTAGTTTGTTTGGTTGTCTTAGCGGAAGCCCTCGCTTTTATTCAACCAAACTTTTATTCTTTATTTGACCATCCTTGACAGTCTTTTAAACTATGAATGATGATTATCATCATCATCATTTCTTTACTACGACCAAAGTCAACGATTTTGATCGTTTTTCTCGTGTGGGCAATACCTTTGTTTCTATGACCCCGCGGGTCATTTATACTTTGGTTTTACAATGCCCTTTTTGTCTACCATGGTTTTTGATCATTTTTCCCATGTGGGCAATACCTTTGTTTCTATGACCCCGCGGGTCATTTATACTTTGGTTTTACAATGCCCTTTTTGTCTACCATGGTTGTTTCGTCAAAAATGACTTATGTCACGAATTTCCTTGGGTCTTTTATTTCTATGTGCGCCATACATCGTTTTTATGGTTCCCGCGAAAACCATTTATACGAGTATGCCCATAAGATTTCTTGACCCTAAGGATCCTTTAAAGTTCATTCATCTTGACCTTACTACATCGGACATAACTGCGCTCATTATAAGAAGCTCATGCTATCATGTGTTCACTACTTACTTGGCCAGAGTAAGCGATCAACACGTGGTACGCGTGACCTTATTATAATTACCACATCACGTCCCATGTAAGTAACTCCTCAAATTATCTCCATGTTTATGGTTTCATTTGGTAAAACTTTATTTAATTGTTAGTTAACAATTATTAGTTTTAGTCGTTTATCCTTGAACATGTACAATGTCCCTTTTTATAAACATTTATTCACATTCATTGATGTGATCATTACTTTTCTCAATAGGATTTATATTGAGAATACTTACTTGGATGATCACTCTCGTCCAAGTTTCTATATAAACAAGTCTTGTTATTCATTTGTTATTCATCATTGTGAATAACACATTTCCTATTAAATTTTTCTTGGAAATCAGGTTTTCCAAGTTATATCATATGTGTATGCAACCGTTATTACTTACGTGTTTGTTGCATATAACGACTCGTGCGATTAAATTTAAAAGTGTGCATCTGGTAATGCTTGCCCTAACGGGCTTCTCTTGTCATTAGTCTTGTTCGCGACTGTTACGCGATTTTGGTCCTTGATGAGTATGCTCTTCCTGTCATACCTCGGACCGTTCCATCATCATATCCATAATTCGTTCAACTCCCGTCATCTTCAGACGCGAGTGTCCTTCAATTAAAACATTCACAAGAGTTAGTAATGTCAACTTCAATAATCGCCCGTATTATAATACAAGGTTTTTTCTACTATACGCGTCAACGCGCGTATTTTCGTCAACCATATCAATCATTTAAATTGGGGTAACATATACCACACGATAGCCCTATGTGTTGTTTACAACACTTTAGCATGCTAAGCTATTAACATACTTGTACTTACCGGATTTGCGATCAAGCCTCGAACCGAACACTTTACCCTTTAACCTTGGGCTCTGATTACCAACTTGGAACACCCGTTCTTATAAATCAAGGTTTAGCGTATTATTTACGAAAACAATCATGTAATTAAGATTACATATCCATCGGAAAAACGGGTTTACTAAAACCTTTTTACAATTTAAAAGTTTAGAACATAATGTAATTAAGTTCGTCACTTAAAAGAAACAATGAAACGACATTCGCCATTTAACATAATAACGATACATAGTGCGGAAGCTTATTTCGTGATCGTGTTCGGTTCTTGCTCGTCGCTTGATCTTCATCCGGGCACTCATGGCAATCACCTATGATCAAAACCAACTTAAAAGTTAGTTTTGATAGTCAAATATGAAGTTCAAACAAGTACAGGGGTTAAATATGAAGTTCTAACAAGTACGGGGGTTAATTGTGACAAAAAAATAACATTTTTCCGGGTTTGGGGGCGTCGCGTGACGCCAAGGGGCATCGCGTGACGCTAGGCCCCCTTTTAGACAGAATGTTGCTGCATATTCCCTGCACGATCTGATTTCACGGAAACGGCCATAACTTCTTCGTTATTGATCCGTTTTACCCGCTTCTTTTTCCTACGCGTCCGTAATTTAATTCTCCATATTATGGAGTTAAAATCCAACAACCTTCATAATAAAAATTTCAGACTTTTAAGTCTTCGGCTTATCGCCCTTTTACCAAATTTTGACCCGTTTATGCATTTTATCAAACGAACATATTTGTTTGATTCCTACATCACCTACACTTCTCAAATTGTTATTAACTACCATTTTAGGTTCTAATCACAAGTTTATTTCACAATTTAAACCCGTTTATGCTCGTATGCTTATTTTGACCCGTTAAGGGTATTTAAGCACTTTAAAGCTTGAAATCGCTTTCATTCCTTTCTAGCATCTTATTCCTACATTACTTATCAAGTAATATTCAACTACAACTCTTTGTGTGTTGGATTTCAATGTGTATATCTATATGTTCCGATTTTTTACCCTTCGGATTGTTATTTTACGGTAAGACTCAAATAGAGCTATTTGGCTAACGTATTACATCTATCAACATCTACACTTATTCTAAGCTTTTGTTTAATCATAAGACTCGTTTCCAAACAACCTCTAAGGGTTGTTTGTTCGATTTAGCCTACAAGGGCGTTTTGGTCGATTTTGGTCCTTCTTTTACAATGAAGGACTCTCACCAATTATTCGACCAAGATATCACTTTTAACTACAACATAAATATGCGTACCTGGCTCGGATCAACAAATAAACCCGATTTATACCTCGCTTTTATTATCACATTTTCTATGGCGACGGAAGTATCCGAATCGCTAATCGGTCCTGTTAGCATAAGACTTGGCAACCATATTAGTCGATATTGTCAAATGGTGTTATCACACCATTTGACCCATTTGGCCTATAAGATTAGGCATTTTCATAAGTAGCAAAACATGGTTATTAATTGCCAATTTGTTCATTCGACCCATTTCGGATTTTTTGCTACTAGACCCCTTTTTCTCTTAAACTCGTTTCTTATGTTTTTACCCATTCGGCTTACGCCACAGGTGCCCCTTTTGAACTCTAATTTACTTTAGCCAATACTTGACTAAATTTTCATTTTTACTCATTTTCTCGTTTTTAGTTTTCGTTAAAATAATCTTAACGAAAACTTCTTAGTTATTAGTCATTACATGACTAAATTACCGTTTCGCCTCTTTTCACCATAATACATGGTTTTTATCATTTTTGTTTGTTCCGACTCATGTTAATAACGTCGGAACCCTTAATTCGGATATTACACTATTCGCATTAGTAATTTACAAAATAATGCATATTCTACAAAAAGGATGTAAGCGTCGCTTACCTTGCATCCGGTTATGCTCTTTTTCCTTCATTCTTGATTTGTTTGACCCGCTTTCACTCCAAGCTTCACCTAGCTTGTTTAAGCGCCTACTATCATCCATCATTCACAAGGTTGTTAGATTAGTCATTCTAAATCATGACTTTCACACCTTATGAATCTTTGACTACTTTCTTATTGAACTAAATCATGAATCATGAGTTTAATTCTTATGTCACGACCCACTTCAAATCAAGTATGAACTCTTAACAATTTCCCCTTTTTTTGTTCAAGTAGTTCATTTATACAAGTTAGTATGGTGTTTATAAACACCAATACAACATCAATTTCATTTAATCATCTAAAACCCATTTTTTCCATCTTTTTTTATACTAAACCCAATTTATGGTAATTATGATTCATGTACCCAAACACCTAAATTGTTCAAGTACTAAATCTTTACTATCTAATATGATGATTATAATCACAAATTAGACACTAACATCATCATATTATAAAAACCCATTTCAAGACATGTATGTTTAACACTCAACTTGCTAATTGTTCAAGTATCTTGTTCCTACTAGCAACTATGATGATTATAAACATGTATACATCATCATCTTTACTACATAATCAAAACCCACTTGACATATGAGTGTATGATCATGAATTCACCACCATGAACATCAATTCAACAAATACATGACTAGGGTTTACTCCTAGACATAGTTTCATCCAAACAACAAACATGCAAGTTCAGATTCAAATTTTCTAGGTTTGCACAGAATTTCAACTAGAGATTTCTTAAGAAATTTACATACCTCGTGACTCCTTTTTCAATGGAGGTCACTAATTCATACTCGGATTTTGATTTGGACTTGATTTGCCCCGTCAATTTGATGAAATTGTGTTGATTAGGGTTTGAACCCTTCTTTGTGCTCCTGATGATCGATCCACACACACAAGGTGTGTGTGGTGTGTGTGTTTTTTTTTTATTAATAGAACTTGTCACCTTTTTAACGATTTTGGTCCCTCAAGTTTTGTTAACTAGTAAGTAGGCTACAACCTACTTATTTTCAACAATACTTTGTTTTGTTAACTAGGTTAAACTTTGCTAGTTTAACTTAGTGAGTTCGGGTAGTCATAACCCGTTTTATTTTAAGTCCCGTTAGCTCGGGCCTTCTTTATACTTTGTTTTTCCTCAAAAGCTTTTATTCACTTTTTATTTAATATTAGGATTAATTATTTAAATCCCAATATTTACCGGGTAATTTTGCCACTAACGGTATTTTCCCCGTCTTTAGTATTAACGGGGTTTAATTACCAAACCTGTTTTCGGGGTGTTACACCATTTCTGTCGATTCCTCGTGATTCTTGTAAGTTCTCGACTCAAATCTTGTACATACTTGATCTACACACACTTCTCCATCATTTTCACCATTGAATCCTAACTTTTCACCACGAAATCTATCCGATTTGGGCTGTTCGTTGATGACGACATCTCGGGTTCTTATGAACTTCGAAGTATGATCTCATTCCACCAAGAACAACTCAGATCTAAGGGATTTCAACATGTTTAAACACTGATTTCACCTAAATCTAAACATTTTCAAACTAATTTAAGCTTCTTTCAACTCTTTTACACTCTTGCATTCAAAACCGATGGAATCTGAGCTCGTTCAGGCCTTCTTTCTCGTTCCTAAGTGAAGTGCCGGGTGGAGAACGGATTTCTATCAAAGAGACAACCGATTCACAGGTTGAACATGAATAACCGTCAAGAATAGCTAAGTGATCAAACGGGGTGATTGCCATTCGATCGAATGACTTGGACTTGGTGGAGATTTCCGTTGTTTAACACGTTGCCATACCGTCTCGGTCAACCCGCAAACTTTACAGACTTAACAAAATTTTTCAAGTTTCAAACGATCAGGTCGTTGAACGGACTGCCGTCCGATCGGATTGCCATCCGATCGAACGACTATCCGATCTGACGACTTGTAGTCTTTCAACACTTAAACAAATTTTCAAAACATAATAGTTTCCAATGAATAGTCATCCGATCGGATGACCATCCGATCGAATGACTATTCTATCAGGAGACTTAGACTTTTTATAACAACCCTCCTAAATATTCTGACACCCCTTAATATAATTTAAATCTCCCTATATGTCCTAAAATACACCCCGTATGTGAAAACAGGGCCCGAATACCTTTATTTTCATTAAAATTAATTAAAAATAAGATTTAATGGTCTCTCGCGGGGCGCGACAGAGGGGTGACCAGGCCTCACCCGGTGCCGCCACGTGTCAAACGCGTGTTAAACCTACACTCGACAAATCAGCATAGCTAGACCCTACAACCCTACTTCGCGGGCCGCGAAGGACTATCCTTCGGCTTATGCGGGCCGCGAGGAAGTCCGAAATCACAACTATAAATAGGTGTGTTCGGCAGTTCATTCAAACAGTTCAAATTTCTTTTCTCTCTCGAATTTCCACATAGCTAAAGCTATTCTCGGGTATTATACCCCCTTAATTAACGAAGTTCTGCCCCGTTGTAAGTATTATAACCCTGGTTACGTATTAGATACGCTGCCCGATTGATCCAGGGTTCCGTAATGGCTGTCGTGGTTCTGCCCGACGTAGTCATTAGAATGCCGTCTCGGGGAGGGTATTGCTAATGTAAATATTGGGTTATTATACTAACACATGTACATTTTTGTAATTAATAGATAACCACCAGGAAACCTCTAAAGGAAATCTAAGACAGCAATGTGAGTAATCTCCTTTTTGTAAATTTTTTTTACAAAACCTTAAATGTTTTACAATGCGATTAAGCAGTGATTGAGTCTTTGTAGTTCTTCAATTACTGCCGGTATGTTGGTTTTTGTATACAAAATGTGGAACACGTTACCATTGGACAAAGAGTTAGCCAATGTGTAATATGACCCACCAGTCAGGATTGACAGTACTGAATGAGTAATTGTGTAGAAATAAACATTATAATTGCTCTCAATACTGTTAAAGGATAAAACTCTTCTTGATTAAACTGGGATTCACTCACCAGTGTTTCCCACTGACAAAATGTTTTTAAACGCGTTTCAGGTAACAAAATGTGAAAGCCAACTAGAAGCCAACTGGACAGCACTGAAGGCTTGGAAAAAGTGGCTATAAAAGTTACCTAAATAAAAGAAGATGATTTATTTAAATAAAATAGGATTTATTCCTATAAAACAGTTTGTAATGAAACTTGGGTTTTATCCCAATATATTTATATAAAGTGTGGTATTTACTCTGATAAAATATTTCCTAACTACGGTCCTGTTGTAATTTCCGCTGCCAAAATGATAAACACCGATACCACCAAAACTGGTCTCGCGGCCGCCCGTTCCCGGGACAGATAGGGGACGGGGGTTGCGACAGAAGGTGGTATCAGAGCTAAGCCACTGATTCAGCCACAGAAGTGTTCTGCTGACACCAAGATATTATTCAAATTGTTAGGAAATTAAATTACGGAAATACGTGCATATCTGTATTTTATTGTTGTGTGTTATTTGACTATTTGTTAGTTTACAGTATGAGTGATCAAGGACCCTCCGACGCTTATCGTCAGTTGTCCGGATCACCTAGGAGCGAAGGAACCTCTTCACAGCCTGCCCTCTCTAGGTATTCAGCTAACAATGAAGAAGGGATATTCGTATTTAAGGCTCAGTCTGAAGAGCCATTCCCGGAAAAAGAGAGGATGGTTCAGTAAGGGAGCACACGAGCGTAGGAAGAGAATGAGAAAGTTGCAACAGCAGCGCGTCCTAGCAGCCGCTAAAAGAGAGACATATGCCCACACACAGGATATGCTCAATAGGATCTTAGCCAATTTTCATATCCTAGCATCCACAGCTGCCGACCCAAACCTGGAGCAACACATAACCCCACAACCATTACCTTTGTTTCCCAAGCAGCCGATGGAGATAGAAAACAACCCAGAAAACCAAGTTAAAATGCATGTTTCAACCCAGAGGAGATACCTAGGGTACCAGCACCCAATCCCGTAGACCCAGACTACGACCCGTGGTTTGATGATCATAGGGATTATGTGCAACACTACCACCTAACCAACGAACCCATGCCGAACCTTGCAGCCTACCCAGGTCTGGACCCTCTAGATCCCTACTATGATAACGATGAATACATTAGGGAGATCTTAGAGAATCCGTACCCTCAGGAAGAACCCATGCCCAGTACTCAGACCCAGTACCAGCACCTGCACCCCCAATGAGTGCAGAAAGTAGCGAGAGGATGAGACAGGTGGGAGAACGACTCATCTGTAAGTACGACGAGCGTAATATGGAGTTCTGAATGAACCCATATCAGTGATGGTGATGGTAATATATATATATATATGTGTGTGTGTGTGTGTGTGTGTAATAATAATAAATCTATTGTAGTATAGACCACTTTGTGGTTAATGATGCATATTAGTATTGTATTTTATTTCTGTTGTATTGTAATAATTATAGATGCATACTATAAAAAAGAGTAAGTCGCAATGCTCGACGCTTTTGACCAATATGTGTGTTGTGTGAATGTTGCATTAAATATTATTTTGTGATATTAATAATTGGAAAATGTTTAAAGTTTAGATGGACAACGAAGTGAACCAGGAAAACCAGAGTAATGATAACCAGAGTAACAATAACCCGGATAACGAAAACCCGAACAACAACAATAATGGAAACCAAGTGGATAACAGTGCCATGCAACACATAGTGGCACAAGGGATAATAGATGTGATGCCATATATTATCAAAACGGTTAAGGAAGCAGAAAATAAAAGTAAACATGATAGTAAACGACCCTCTGAACCTGAACATAGCATAAACAATGGACCCATACTTCAAGTGCCCATTCCCAAAAGAAGAAGAACCATGTCTTATGGTTGTTCTTATAAAGAATTCTGGTCTTGTAAACCAATGGAATTCTCGGGCAATGAAGGGGTCGTTGCATCTCTACGTTGGATAGAAAAGACTGAGGCAGTCTTAAGAATAAGCAAATGCGCGGAAGAGGATAAGATAATGTTTGCTTCCAATCTGTTTAAGAACTCAGCCTTAGAATGGTGGAACACTATCCTCCAGTCTAGGGGAAGTGATAGAATTTACAATATGGAATGGGAAGAATTTAAAAACATGGTAGAAAGAAAATTATGCCCTCCTAACGAAAAGGAACAGATAGCAAATAAATTCCTAAACCTTAGGATGACTGGGGTAGATAGTAAGGGTTATACTACATTATTATTTGAATATGCCCGAATAGTACCAACCCTTGCATCACCTGAACCAGTATTAATCTCCTGTTACATCTGGGGATTAATCAGTGAAATTAGACATGTAGTCAAGGCAGCTAGACCCCAACCATAGAAGAAGCAGTAGAACTAGCAAATACCTTGATAGATGAATTAGTGCGTACACGAGAAGAGAATCAAAGGAGGAACCTAACCCAGAAGCTTACTCAAGAATTCCGTTTTGGAAATTCTAACCGTGCGAAAAATGTAGGTTCTACCTCTGCACCCTATTGCAAGTATTGCAAAAGGAAGCATTCTAGAAGATGCTCCATATACTGTAACTTCTGCAAAATATCTGGACACAAGGAGGAAGACTGCAGGAAGAAGCCTAACAACAGGATATGCTACAACTGTGGAGAACAAGTTCATATCAAGCCTAACTGTCCAAAACTAGCTCCACCACGAACACCAAGAATACTAAAAATGCTAGAGCATTTGTTCTAACTGCAGAAGAAGCAAAGATGATCCCGGATGTGATTGCTGGTACGTTTTTAGTTAATGATGTTTTTGCTAAAGTATTATTTGACTCTGGTGTGAACCAAAGTTTTATTAATACTTCATTTTGCAAACTTCTCAATCAACCATTAACTAAACTTCCACAAGAATGTCTAGTAGAGACAGCAAATGGAGAAACCATTAAGATTTCTGAAATCTTGCAGGGAGCAAGAATAGAAATTCTAAATCAGATATTTATTGCAAACCTTTACCCAATGAATCTGGCAGGATTTGATGTTGTATTAGGAATGGATTAGTTAATAGCCAATAAAGCCAGTATTTTATGTGATCAAAAGTCAATCCAAGTAAATTCACCAAAGGGTGAAAAGATCACAATTAAAGGAAATAAACCCTCTAGATCCACAAAATTCATCTCTGTAATGAAAAAAGCAAGTTATATAAGAAAGGGGTCATTAGTGTATTTGATTTCCATAATCATTAATGCTAAAGGAAAAGAATTAAAGGATATTCCAGTAGTATCCCAGTTTTCAGATGTATTTCCAAAAGAATTACCCGGGCAACCTCCAGACAGAGAAGTTGAATTCAAAATCCATTTGATACCGGGAACCGCACCAATTGCCAAAGCACCCTACCGTTTGGCACCCGCAGAAATGCAGGAACTGAAGAAACAATTAGATGAATTGTTGGAAAAAGGATTCATTCAGCCAAGCTTATCGCCATGGGGAGCACCGATTTTATTCGTTAAAAAGAAGGACGGATCAATGCGTATGTGCATTGACTATCGTGAATTGAACAAAGTCACGATTAAGAATCGGTATCCATTACCAAGAATCGATGATCTGTTCGATCAATTACAAGGAGCACGATTTTTCTCTAAAATCGATTTAAGGTCAGGATATCATCAATTAAAGGTACAGGAAGAGGACATTCGTAAGACCGCTTTTAGGATAAGGTATGGCCATTATGAATTTACTGTCATGCCATTTGGTTTAACCAATGCCCCAGCTGCATTTATGGACATGATGAACCGAATATGTAAGCCATATTTGGATAAATTCATAATTGTCTTTATAGATGATATTCTTATTTATTCTAAAAAGCAAAGAGGAACATGCAGCGCATCTGCACGCACTTCTAAGATTATTGAGACAAGAAAAGCTTTATGCAAAGTTTTTGAAGTGTGGGTTTTGGTTAGAATATGTACAATTTCTTGGACATCTAGTCAATCATGAAGGAATTCATGTAGATCCCACCAAGATCGAGGCAATTACCAAATGGAAAACCCCTGAGTCACCAACCGAGGTTAGAAGTTTCTTAGGATTGGCTGGTTATTATAGAAGATTTATTCAAGATTTTTCTAGAATAGCCATTCCCTTAACTAAGTTAACCTGTAAAGCTGTTAAGTTTGAATGGGGACCAAAACAAGAAGAAGCCTTTAGAATTCTTAAGCAAAGATTGACCAACGCACCCATACTAGCGTTACCAGGAGGAACTGAACACTTTGTAGTCTATTGTGACGCTTCTAAGTTAGGTTATGGATGTGTGTTAATGCAACGTCAAAAGGTTATAGCTTACGCCTCTAGACAACTTAAGAATCATGAAGAGAATTATTCAACCCATGATCTAGAATTAGGAGCTATAATTTTTTCCCTTAAAATTTGGAGACATTACCTTTACGGTAGTAAGTTTACCATTTTCACCGACCATAAGAGTTTAAGGTATGTCTTCGGGCAAAAGGAGTTGAATATGAGACAAAGACGCTGGATGGAGATACTTAGTGATTATGATTGCAACATCCAGTACCATGCAGGAAAGGCAAATGTAGTAGCTGATGCTTTAAGTTGAAAGTATCATGAAAAGCCAAAAAGAGTACATTCACTCAACCTAAATCTGCAAATAGATTTAAATAAACAGATTAGAAAGGCACAAGAATCAGTAATCAAGGATGATACTGAAAAATTAAAAGGAATAATTAAGGAATTAGAACAAGGAACAGATGGAATTTGGAGATTCCATAAGGAAAGAATGTGGATACCTAAATTAGGAAACCTACGTCACCGTATATTAGAAGAAGCCCATAAATCTAAGTATATGATGCATCCTGGAAGTGATAAGATGTATCAGGACTTAAGAAAGAATTTTTGGTGGATAGGAATGAAAAAGGATATAGCAGCCTATGTTGCAAAGTGTTTAACATGTTCACAACTTAAAGCTGAACATCAGAAACCCTCAGGTTTGTTGTAACAGTTAGAAATGCCAGTTTGGAAATGGGAATTGATAACAATGGATTTTGTTACCAAATTACCCAAAACAAGAAAAGGTAATGATACAATCTGGGTGATTGTAGATAGGCTAACTAAGTCAGCTCATTTCCTACCAATGAAAGAAACTTTCAGTATAGAACAATTAGCTAAATTATATGTAAATGAAATAGTTTCATTACATGGAATTCCTCTATCAATTGTTTCTGACAGAGATAGTCGCTTTACCTCTCATTTTTGGACAAGTTTCCAAAAAGCAATGGGAACCAAGTTAAATCTAAGCACCGCTTATCATCCTCAAACGGACGGACAAAGCGAAAGGACAACTCAGACACTGGAGGACATGCTTAGAGCTTGTGTAATTGATTTTGGAGGTAATTGGGACGATCACTTACCATTGATAGAATTTTCTTATAATAACAGTTATCACACAAGTATCAATGCTGCACCATTCGAAGCACTTTATGGACGAAAGTGCCGAACGCTAGTCTGTTGGGCAGAAATTGGAGAAAAACAACTATCTGGACCTGAGATAGTACAAGAAACAACAGACAAGATCATTCAAGTCAAGGAACGACTGAAAGCAGCATGTGATCGACAAAAGAGTTATGCTGATAACAGACGAAAGCCATTGGAATTTCAAGTAGGTGACAAGGTATTATTGAAAGTCTCTCCTTGGAAAGGAGTGGTAAGATTCATCAAAAGGGGAAAGGTAAGTCCCAGGTACGTTGGACCTTTTGAGATTATTAGAAGAATAGGACCTGTA